>PVJL010011886.1:0-40281 GCA_004026885.1 Lyroderma lyra | reverse complement strand
TGTGTGTGTGTGTGTGTGTGGGTGTGTGTGTCTGTGTGTGTGTGTGTGTGTGTGTGTGTGTGTGTGTGTGTGTGTGTGTGTGTGTGTGTGTGTGTGTGTGTGTGTGTGTGTGTGTGTGTGTGTGTGTGTGTGTGTGTGTGCGTGTGTGTGTGTGTGTGCGTGTGTGTGTGTGTGTGTGTGTGTCTGTGTGTGATGTGCAAACCTACCGCTCAGTGGAAACCCGGGGCCCCTCTCCCGCTTCGGGACAGTCACTGATATCTGGCCGGAAGCTTCTAGGGGGTTGCATTCTATGAGCTGGAGCATTCGGAGGCCTGGGCGCCCAAGGACCCCAACGCCGCTCCCGTCATCACGTTATGTGCGAGCAGAGGCCCGCGGCTCGCTCGCCAGGCCGGGGGTGGGGTGGGGGTGGGGGGGCTTCTAACATGCAGGAGCTGCGGGGAGAGGAAGGAAACCTGCCAGAGCTCGTGGGCGGGGCTGGGAGAAGGAACCAGAACGGAACCGGGGCCGAAGAGGAGGCAGGCAGAGGCCAGCGAGGGGGACGCCGGCTCAGTGGGCCAGAGAACGGCTGGGAGGGATGACTTGCGACAGCGGAGACGCCACGGAATCCTGGCGGCTGCGAACGGCGTCCGGCGTGCAGGACCGCGCTGTCCCGAGCACAGCTGCCCCTTGACGGGTCGGAGCGCACGCGAAACGTCCCGGACAAAGACCCCGAGCTCTGCTTCCCCGACGAGCATTTCCTGTGTTTGTTTTATTTTATGGCCGTTCTACGGAGCGGAGCTGGTCCATGTCCTCCATCCACGCCTCACTGTGACGACAGCCTCTGCGTGTCGGCTCTTGGGTGCCGCTCTGGTCCCTCTCTGGCACCAACGCTTGTGTTGTGCGTGTCACCCGGATTCTCGGTGACCGGGCTGGCTGGCTGCTGCTGCCCTCACAAGTCCCCACACATGCGGCGCTCTGAACGCACACACTCCCCGCCTCCCCGTTTCTGTAGGCCAGAGGCCGGGCTTCGGCTGGGCTTGCTGTAAGGGGCTCACGAGACGGAAGTCAAGGTGTCCACTGGCCTGGTCTCTTCTCTGGGAGACGTCGGGGGAGGGGATCTCCTTAGCTCATTCAGGTTGTCGTCTGCACAGAGTTCCCTGGCAGCTCTTGGTGGGAGTCACTCTGTGCATCTAGAAGCCTCTCACATTCCTTGGCCAGGACTCCTGTAGATCTTCAAAGCCGGCAATCGCGCCTCGAATTGCTCTTGTGAGCATCTCTCCAACTTCTCTTCTGCTTTGAAGGGGTTGGGGGGGTCCCCACCCCAACCATCAGGCTAATCTCCCTATTGTGAGGTCAAATGGTTAGTAACCTTAATTTCGCCTGTGAAGTTCCTCTTCCATATACGTTAGCATAATCACAGTTCTGCTTTTTGGGGGGATGAAATCTTGGAGGTCCTAAATTTGCCCAGCGTTACGACCCACCTTTCGTTCCCTTATTCACAGGAATAAACAGGCAAAGAATGAAAAAGGTGGGTTGCTTGCGTGTGGTAAAAAAATTACAGAAATAGTTCTGGGCTGTAAACCTTGCTTTACTTAAAATAGTATTTTGACACGTGTCCTATTCACTATTTCTGACCAATATGTAGCATCCTGTCATAGAGACGATGTACACGTTAAGTACAGTACACCTTACTGTGTCGCCTCACGGACCCGTGTGAAGCGTTCTGCAGGAGCAGGGTCGCTAGGAGGTACAAGCAAGCGTGACCCGACTAGGGACTTGCACGTTGTACTCTAGAGTGATTGTACCAACGTGACCAAGGTCCCATTTCCCCACATCCGTGCCCATGCTTGACAGTAAATCTTGGCTCTGTCACCTGCTGTGTAACCTTTGGTGAAGACATGTGACATCTCTTTCCCGCAGTTTCCTCAGCTGTAAGATGAAGTGACACTAGGGATGTCTTCGTTCGGGCACTGTGAGGATTAAACGAGTTCTGCTCCAAACAGGGCCTGGAAATATAGTCGATGCTGTTCATTATTATTCTGTTGTTTTGTTTTCAAATGTTTACAACGTGATCATCTATAAAGTAGCGTTTTGTGTTCATTTGCATTTTCTTCACTGTGAGGGAGGCAGGGCGTCATTCCTGCACGTGTGAGCGGTCCACATTTTCCCCTCTCGTTTTGTGGCTTGTCTCTTTTTTAAAGATAATTTTTAATTTTTCAAATTGCTCTTGACATGCAATATTAGTTGCAAGTGTACGACAGAGTAATGAGACTTTTCTATGGTTATGAAGTCGCCCCGATAAATCTGCTACCCAGCTGACGCCATGCATAGTTACTACAACGTTGTTGTCTTTGCTGAATAGTGTTTTCTAGTGTTTCACGGCCTGTTCACTGCCACGCACCTTGAAACCAGCTTGTTTACACGCTGTGAACAGTGTAGGGTGGTTCTACCCAAAGAAGAGAGTCCCTGACAGCCAACAGCTCTTGTTACACATGGGAGTGCCTCATAAGCGTCCCCCCCGTGACCCTTGTGCCCCATCTAGGGCCAGCTCCGTTCATTCCCTGTCGATGGTCCATCCTCCTGCTTCGCTCTGCTGCTGTGAGGGTTGTGGATTTGGTGCTCGTCCCCGTTTCTCTCTGTCTGTACCTCAGCAAGTCCATGGCCTCACCATGGACGGGTGCCGACGGGGAAAGGACCAGAGGGGCAAGGGTCCGACGCCCTGTAATTCTACCTGGGCCACCAGAAAAACCACCAAGGGCATGGGCGAGCCCTTTTCATGGAGGGCAAGGCCTCGTCTGTCGGCAAACTGACTCATGGAACTTGCTTACACGTAGAGAAAACATGATTCATGACTTACAAACAAGGGGTTCAATTCAGCAAAGCCTTTTATGGAGCTGGAAGTCAGTGGATTCCAACGCCATTAAAATAATGAAACCGTCTCACATTTTTAACGCCACGAGATTATTATTCTTCGTGTCTCGTTTTTGACCTTGTTCATTAAAAAAGGTTGTTGAAGTATTACTTTTGAAACGTTGCAAATGGGCCGTATATAGTTTCTGTGGCGTTCTTGACAGGCCCAAAGGGCAATGTGTTCTTATTGTTGTTCAGGGTTTTTTTGTTGGTTTGTTTGTTTTTGGTGAAGTGTCTCAAGTTGATGTTTATGGCTTTGGAAATCTTTAATTGAAAAGAACCACATGGGGCGGGAAGCAAACGCCCTCGAGGCCGGGCCCTGCAGGTGACATTGCATGACGTGGAGGCAGGAAATAGGACGTGTTCTGCTGGGATGTGGAATCGGGTCCTGTGGTTTCATAAGGCTAGACGTTAAAAGAAAGAAAGAAGAAAGGAAAAAAGAGAAAAGACCTGTTGGGTTCAAGAGTGAAGAGGGAGCCCCGCGAGACCACCTGCCGTCGGCAGCCAGAGGTGGAGCGGGTTCTGGGTAATGAGTGGACCAGGAGGGTTTCTCCTCATTGCGTGTGGTCACCTCACCACGCTGCCGGGAAAGGTCTTCGTGGAACGGTCTCTGACTTGAGGTCAAACAACGTAAGTGTTTTGGCTACTGTTGTTTTCCAGACCCACGGTGTCTGGGAAGAGTTATGATGTGATCGTGGCTGGGAGACAAACTATGTGCACCCACTGATGCACGGACACACCTCTAAAAACGGTGATAGCTAAGAAGCGAGCACCGTGGGGTGGTGGGGTTCTCTTTCTCATCTCACCCCCAAATGCTGCAGTTGAAAAGGTCAGTCTGTTTTCATCTAGACAGAGAGGAAGGGCGTCATAGCAGAGCTGGGTGCACCTGCAGGTTCCCACCCGTGGGCCGCAGGCTGGGCTGCTGAGTTGTCTCAGAACTAACACATGGGGAGCAGCTATGGGAGTGGGCCTTATCGTCTCGGTGAAGGCTTCTCACATTGATTCGGGTAATACCTTGAATTCAGGAGCCCTGTCTTGACCAGGGACCCTTGGTCATTTCTGCTCTGCTCAGGTATTTGTCTGCTCTGTCTGGAAGGATTTCCTTAGATGATCATTTTGCTCAAATCTTCCCAGAGATGGTCTTCTAAGCAGATGCACCAGAATGCAGTAACAGGAGACTTCTGCCTTATTTTCCGTTATTCCAATCCCAGATACCCTAAGTTCTGGAATGGAGTCATAACTGTGCCTCGGAAGTCTCCCGACAACAGGGTGGTGGGTGGAAGTCACAACACAACAAAGGGAGTGCCCGTAAATTACAATTAAGAATGATGATAACAACGAACACTTTTACTGAGAGTTAGTTTTGAACAAGGTGCAGATCCTTTCAATGCATTGCCTCACTGAATCCTCCCATTGACTGGAGGAGGTAGATATTACCATCATTATTTCCGCTTTGCAATAATGAATTGGCATGTGGAGAGGGTCACTAAGTTGCCCGGGCTAGTTATCTCGTACGATTCCTGAGTCCAAGCTAGGAGCCACCTCTAGATTACCTGCCTCCCATGCTGAGACAGTTTGGGTTTTGATCACTTACTAGGGGTAAAGTGCCGTGAGCTGTACGTAACGAGAGTCCAGACAATGGTTGAGACCATAAGTACTCAGTCTGTGGCAGAAAAGAAATCTCTCTTGGGCTGGGGTTGTCAGGAAAGTCTTACAGAATAGGTGGGTCTAGCAAAATGGGAGAGGATTTGGGCATGCGTTTTAGAGAAGAGCATGCTTTCAGACAGTAAGAAAAACGAAATAACCCCTCGTGGACATTTAAAAATAAAAGACAAGAGAATCATGGAATAGAGTATTTTCTAACCCATGACTAGGGTAATGTTATGAAGTCTTATTACAATGTTTGCTTTCCAAAAAAAAAAAAGTTATTATTATCAGTTATTCCAGGAGACGGGGAAAGATCCCTATCTGAAGGACTTGACCTCACAGACCTCACTCTGAAGCCTGGTATAATGAAGTGAGTCAGATACCAAGGTCCTTATTACTTTGCACCGTTGAAAGGATTCAGAAATGGCAGCTGTTTTGACAGACACATGAAGTGTTAATGAAATTTTGTCTAGAGAGGAAGAACCCCCTTATGCATGACAGCTCAGAAGCAAGGATCGAGGAGAACTTGGGTCACTGATAGCACCCTAGCTCTCCTCTCCTGAGTAAGCCGTGGTGTCACTGAACGCTTGATGGCTGTGTCCTTTGGTCCCTGGCATGGTCTTCTCCATCCTGAATTGTTGGGTTACATAACATGCACTCCGGCAGAACACATGATTATCAGTCAGGAGTGAGTGACTTGAAATTGAAATTCTCGCATGGTCGTGAACTCCAACAGCGTTAAAAATAAATCCCTTTATCTGTTCTGCATTCCTGAGCTGGTGACTCTTTTCCACTGGAGCCCCCTTTACAAGATCTATGGACGCACGTTGAACAAGATAGAATGTGACTTCGCAAAAATAGAATGCCTGGTCTCTTCTCTTTCCCTTTCCACTGGACAATGCAAGATAAATTCACTCCACGGGAACCTTTTGTGGGCTGCACTGCTCAGGCAATTTGCAGTTTGCTGGGGGAAAGGCAGCTCACGCTACATTTATCACCCCCTGCCGCCGGGGACAATTCAACCGACTTGGAACCAGGGAGCAGAGGTGCCAGTGGGGGCTCTGGCATTAGAATTCCACATCATAATGGAAGTGCAGAGAAGCAAAAGACAGATTCATCGGGGCCACTTCAGTTTTTCACTAAGGAAGGGGTCCAAAGGATGACCCCGGGTGATGGGGACGCGTGTTTCACAATAATAAAAAATACGGTCGCTTCCCCCTCCTCCTCTTTCGTGTTCTTTCCTGCCCGTAATCTGAGCTCACACGGTGAGTTTTCTATTGTTATCTGAATCATCAACTCATTCTACAAGGGGTGGCCTCAATTTCGCCGCACAACTCAGCACAGCCAAACAGACAAATGATGAAAGGACAAGCCCTGCCTCCCGTTTCTTCCCCTATTTGACCCAAGAGCTTTTCTCTAAAGAAGCCAACAACAGGAATGACAACGGAAAAATGGGTGGAGCTGGGTGGAGAGAAGGTGTCAGTCAAGGTAGGGTGATTATGCTGCAGAAATGAATGCCCCCGCCCCATCTCTCAAAACCACCGTGTATTTCACACGAAAGTCAGTGGAGGGGTCTGCTCCACACGGCTATTCAAGGACCCAGGCTGATTTAGAACACGCGGACGTACCAGGGGTTCCGGCAGGAAAGTAGGCTGAAGGTTCTCCCCCTCCCCCCCCCGCCCCGGCAATGAAATTCTTTGACTCAGAAGTAAGTAAAATGCACCCCTTCCACTCCTAGTCTATTGGCCAGAACCAGTCACGTGGTCTGCCTACCTACAAGCGGGCAAGAGAGTATCACCTTCTCGTGTGCCCAAAGAGAGCAGGATTGGCAACCTGCGGCCCGAGACGTCTCCACGACTGCTGTGTTCTGTCTCTACTGTGGGTTGGCTTAGGGACGTGTCTCTCAATGAAATGACAGTGGTTTTTCAACTTTAAATAAACCCCATGTGCTTATCCCTGCCTTCTAGTTCCAGGTACAGTGATAGCCCCGACGGTCCAAGAGTCACTGGATTTTGGCACTCAAAGGACTACATGAACCTCCTGGTTGAAAGGACAAGAAAACTGAGACCTAGAGACGTCAGCAGCTGCCACTGTCAGCAGAGACAGGTTGATTTCCAGGCCAGTGCTCTTCTTTTCTCCACGTCAAGCTGCCTTTCTGTTACATCCCTCGGATGGCATCAAGAGGGAGGGAGATGTCAGGAAATAACAGCGTGCAACTCTGACCAACACTGGAAATGAGACACTACGAGAATCGATGACAGCGGACAGCCTATGATTTAGCATGTTGCGTGTTAACGCCCAAGGTAATCATTACTCTGTTTAGCACTGATACAGTTTTACATTCTCCATCCATTTCTCTACCTATTATTATTTTTGATCTGTTAATCATAACACTAATGACATTTTTTTTCCCCTTTTAACTCATCTCGAGGCTCCTCTTTGGTCCTAGGGCCACGTGTTGATCCAGGTCGGTGTTTCCTAATGTTCTGAGGCCATTGGATAGACGAGTGGGGTAGAACCACTGAGCATACACAGTCCCGAGGCGACTGCTCATGAGATCTGCCTGCTTCAGGTCCCGCCCGAGCCACCCCAAGGTGCACCAGGAACCCAGTCACGAGGCACAGGTTGGGAAGCCCTGTCAACCAGGGAAGCGCAGTGAGTTGGGTGTTTCCTTTTTCAGACCGGTTGATGTGGGGTTAGCACTCTGTCTGCATGTATCTGTGCCGATTTGAATACTCGGAAGCGTTGGTTAGCAGTGATGGGTAGGAGGAAAAAAGCCACCTGACCTTGACCCCACTTGATCAGAGAAAGCTTCTTGGAAGAATCTGATTTCAGCCATGGGTAGGGAGTGGGCGTGGACAGGCACACGGAGTGAGAATTCACAGACAGGCTCGTAGCCCTGAATTGCTCTTTGGAGCCCTGCTGGAGGTCTAATGAAGCCATTTTTAAATAAGGGATATTTTGAGCACAAAATGCTTAGCAGATCAAATGCCTGCGGGCTTGTGCAGGTGTCGGAGGAGGTGGAGGGGAGAGGCTCACTGATGAAACGCTGCTGGCGGGCACACGCTCCCTTCAGCCCGGGGTGAGCAGCTCCCAGGGGTCACGGAGGTGAGAGCTGCTCGGTGGCCGGCTGGGGTCACGAGCGTGCGGCGGGAAGACCTCGGGAGCATGATTCGTGCCCGTGTCCGTGCAAAAACAAAAACAAAAACAAAAAACACCGCTTCCCTTTGTGGAGGGGTTTGAAAGCAAAATGGCATCCCATTGGAGGAAGAGGGTTTGATCAGGGTCCAGCCCTGTCTTTTTGGTCCTTTGTGGTTCTTTTCTATGTCACTGTTTGACACCTCATTATAATGCTGCCAGACGAGTCCTCCCTCCCCTCCTACCACGCAAAGGGCTTTTTGTTAAAAACAGGGTGTTACTACTGTTCTGCTGTGAGTGTGTGTGAGTGTGAGTGTGTGTGAGTGTGAGTGCACGCGTGTGTGAGTGTGAGTGTGAGTGTGCGTGTGTGTGAGTGTACGTGTGTGAGAGTGTGTGAGAGTGTGAGTGTGTGTGAGTGTGAGTGCGCGTGTGTGTGAGTGTGCGTGTGAGAGTGTGTGAGAGTGTGAGTGTGTGTGTGTGTGAGTGCGCGCATGTGTGAGTGTGAGTGTACATGTGTGAGAGTGTGTGAGAGAGTGTGAGTGTGTGAGTGTGAGTGCGCGTGTGTGTGTGAGTGTGCGCGTGTGTGAGTGTACGTGTGTGAGTATGTGAGAGAGTGAGAGTGTGTGTGTGAGTGCGCGCGTGTGTGAGTGTGCGTGAGTGTGAGTGTGTGTATGAGTGTACGTGTGTGTAAGTGTGTGAGAGTGAGAGTGTGAGTGTGAGTGTGTGTGTGTATGAGTGTGTGTGTGTGAGTGTGTGAGAGAGACTGTGAGTGTGTGAGAGTGAGTTTGAGTGTACGTGTGTGAGTGTGTGAGAGTGTGAGTGTGTGTGAGAGTGTGTGTACGTGTGTGTGAGAATGTGAGTGTGTGAGAGTGTGAGTGTGTGTGAGTGTGAGTGTGTGTGAGTGTGAGTGTACGTGTGTGTGAGTATGTGAGAGAGTATGAGTGTGTGTGTGAGTGTGTGTGAGTGTGAGTGTGAGTGTGTGTGAGTGTGTGTGTATGGATGTGTGTGTGCAGTGCGCGTGCACATTGAGTATGGACACATCTGTCTATGAAGGGTGTCTATGGAAGGCTGGAATTTCATTCTAACATATTCACTGACTCTGCTCAGCAACCTAAAATCTGTGGAATAGACAGAAGTAGGTCAGGAGGGAATTGTCCTATCTCAGCATATTATAAGGTGGGTGTGACAAGTGAGTGAGCTGTCAGTTCAGAGACAGAAGCAGGATAAACCAGAGATGGGTCCAGTGACCACATAATTTATCGCCCACACTACAACACTTAGGGCAATGAAAGGGGGTGCTATTAATAATTACACTGGGACAATGGGTGCAAATTGGGCCTGTCCCGGGCAACCCGAGAGGAACCGTGAGCCTGGGGACTGGCTTCCTGCGCAGTGTCAGAAGAGGAGCAGCCTCACCACACAGCCCTGCCTTCCCGGGGGTGGAGGCAGGGACTGACCAGTGCTGAGTTTGGAAGAACATGACGTGGAAGCGGGCCGGGGCCGGGCGAGCACCAGGACCTCCTATGGCTGAGACCAACTTAAGGGTAAATGAGAGCCGATGGGAGCTGAGCACGGAGGGTGCGAGCCACGGGGCCTTGGAGTGACCCGGGGCAGGGACCCGCCCCCTCTGGAAGTCTGGTCGTCCATCTGACAGGCCGAGGTCCCCCTGGCACGGCGCCCCACGTTAGGCAGAGGCAGTCCAGCACGGCCCCGTGGACGTCGGAAGGGCTCAGAGAGCAGGGCATTTCTGGCAGGAGGACTGTCAGTAGTGGAGGGGGGTCCTTCCATCTGGGGGACACCCCCCACCTTCCCTTCTGATCTGTTTCCTGCACGCGAGACTGATATCGGAGGCAATGAAGGGAAAAATAAAAGAATTTCTGTAAGTGAGGCCTTTTCCTGCGAGATGGCCCGTTAGGCACGGGGAGGGTAGTGCTGGGACTCTGAGGACACCGACCCTCCAGAGGAAAGCACCCGACACTCGGCGGATCGCGATTCCTCCCTCCCCTTCCTAATTGAGCACCTACTAGGAGCGAGGCACCATACTTGGAAGAAGAGTCACAGAGATAGGTGACATGAGAGGGAGCACTCACTCTAGTCGGGGTACTTTAAGAAATTACACTGTGATAGTCAAGTGGATAGGGATAATGTTTCTAGGGGAGTCAGCAAAGCACCTTTTCGGGTTCAAGCTTAAAAGGTGTGTCGGTGTTTGACAAGCAGACAAAGTAAAGGAAAAGAAACAAACAAACCCAGGCAGAGTAAAGGGGTGAGAAATGGAACTGAGTTATAGCACGGGCACGGAATATTCAGGAAAGAGATCAGAGCTTAGCCGGCCAGAGGGGCCCCGTGCAGGGAGAGAGGGAGGCTGAGTGGCAGAAAATTAAACCTGAGCCGTGTTGGCTGCTGGGTCCAGATGTCACAAAGCAGTGACAGCAAAAGAGAAGACATTCTAAAGACCCGAGAGGAGAGGGGAAGGGTACAGGGAGTTGACTACCCAGCAGAAAGAGACACAGGAGACACAGAGCCAGAGACAGCACCGGGGAGAGAGGACCGACATGGCCAGAAGCGCTGCTCCAAGGGCTCAGGGACGCACGCGTTCTGACTGCCCCCACGGCCTTGCTGCATCCGAGCTGTGGTGGAGCTCCCGCCACCGGGGCCACGGGGACTCGGCACAGATCTTAGGGTAACGACCCCACAAAGCCTTCGCACCAAGGGACCAGCCCAGCCCCCATGCTGCCTCCAAGAAGCACGGATGGATAGACAAACCAGAGAGCTCCTTCGGTTTCTTAAATTCTATCCGTCAAAGCCAAGAAGAGGCCCTCGCGCGTGGGGAGGGCTCTGGTCGGAGGCTCGGAGACAGCCCAGGCCTCCCCCGCTCTCTGTCAGGAAAACGTGCGCCCCTAGACCCGGGCCATGGGTATAACAAGGGGCGCTCACTCCCCCCGTGGCTCTGCTCGCTCACGGCCCCACCAGGCTGGCTCCTGGGCGGTCCAGAGGAAGATGGGAACTCGGCTCCAGAGCCCAGCTCACCCCTGTCATTATGGCAATGAAACACACAGACCCAGATCGTCACACAAACCCACAGCCGCAGGGCACGGTGCCTGTGTATCCATTTTGCAATTCTGCTTCTTCGGGCAACGCGAACACTATTGTTCTCAGCCTGGGAGCACGTGACTGTCCTGAGGCCACAGCGAACGCCCGCTGGGTCCTTCCAGCCCTGTCCGGGCCGGCAGGGGCCCAGAATGCCACCGTCGAGACAAATCCATTAAGCACGGGGTTCCTGTTGGTCACAGGTGCATGACTCCCCCAGATCTTGGTGCCCCTCCTTCATTACAGGGCTGGGCACACAGGCCCCATTCATTCACTCAATAAATATTTATTCAACAGTGACCACAGGCGAGGGACTGTTGCAAGTGCCCTAGGTACGGTGTTAAGAAAGATGACCAGAGCCCATCTAGGGGTTTGCACTCTGACCTGGGACATAACCGGTGACTGAATCGATGCACAAAAGAGGTGCAGATGGAATCGCAGCCCCTAACCCTTCTACCGGCATCCCACCGGCCCTGTTCTAGGCCCCTACGTAGGCACATACACATATGGACCTATATCTAGCGGATCCCCATGAAATTACTGATATTTAACCATTTTTTAATCCCCCCAAGTGGCAACTTCATCGGCCCAACCTGCTATTAACTCACTTAACCTTCGCGATGGCCTTCGATGGTGGGGAATATGCTGAGCGTTCAGTCCACGGCGGGTGGAGGTCAAGCAGGTACCCGGATTCACGGAGCTAGCCTGTGACAGGATCTGGCTTCCAGCCCCGGTGCCCGGGGCACGTCACGTAGCTCATGCTCGTAACCGCTGTGCTCGGCCCCCCGGCTGGGGGGTCAGCAGGTAACCGGGGCGTTTGGCACGGACAGGGGGTGCCGGCCTCCCTGAGGAAGATGTCGGAGCTGGGAGCAGAAGGGTGAGAAGGAGCTGACCGTCCGGTGACCTTGAGAAATGCCGCCCTCATTTGTCAGAAGCTCTCAGGCCTGCCGAGGGCCCGCGAATGCTCTCCTGCCGGCACGTAGACCACATGCCCTGTGACGTGTCCTTCCTTGGGGCCCCCTCAGAGCCCACTTCCTAGAAGGAGTACGGCTGGGGACCGGCCTGACAGGTGAGCCTTCACTGTGGCAGCTCTAAGGGTCCCCTTCCCCAGGGCCTTCCTGTCCCCGGCTCAAGTCAGAAAGCCCGGGTCGGAGCCCAGGCCTTATGGTCCTCCCAGTGCGCGTAGCTGCTGCACAAGGACCCCTGCGGGCGCGCCCTTGTCACCACTGCCTTGTGGGCTGAACTGCTCTCAATGCCTGGACTCTCTTCCTGTGCATCCTTGGCTCCATTCCCCCCAGCCCCCCCAAACTCTCTAACTGATGTGAGGGTCTCCAGCGAGCTTCCCAAAGTGACCATGGCGGGGCGTCCGGGGCACAGAAGTCCTCAGAGCCTCCTTCCCCCTTTCCCACGGCTGTCGCCTGTCTCTCTTCCTCAGTCCCTCTCAGCCGAGTCCTGCCCAGCTTGTGAGAACAAGGACCAAAGCCGCCTCACAGTACCTGATGGTGGGCTCTGCCCTGAGTCGCCTCCGCTGCTGCGCGGGCTGTTGACGAGGGTGTCCTGCACCGGGCCTGACCCTTCCTTTCCCTCTCCCGTCCGCCCTCGCCCCGGGCCCACCTGTTCTGAAGAACAGGCTCACCTTTATCTTGCGCCCAGTTACACTCCTGCGAGCCGTATTCAAAAATGATGATTTTATTCGGATCCCCCCCAAGCTTCTCTCCAGCCTGGCTGTTTCATTTTGCTGAGCTGTTACCATGGAGGGTTGGGGTGGGGTCCTGCCCTTGAATGGCTGGGGCTGGGGTGCGCTTCCTGCTGCAGCGGCCCAGATGGGAACACCAAGTACCCCTTACCTAGAGCTACTTTTCCACCCGTCACGGACCTGCTGGGATCTGAGGCTCCTTATCCCCCACCCCTCCCCCCTCACTGTTCGCTTGAATGAGCCAGAATTAAGGAAGTTAACAGAGTGTCTGAGCATGGTTAGAACTGCACCTCAAGCGAAGACGTTTTGGGGTTGGTGATGGGACAGGCAAGGCCACAAGTATCACGGTGTGTCCCAAGCCTAGAGACACAGTACTGTGATGGCTCTGCGTACAGACCCTGGTGTCACACAGATCTGGGCGTGGATCCTGAATCATTCACTTAGGAGCGATGCAAAGTTAAACGTGTCTAACCTCTCTGTCCTTCCAATTACCTTTTTAGTATAACTTCAGTACTTATCAAGTAGTCGTAGATCTAAAAGATAATGCAGTTAGAGACTTCTGCTTCTGGGCAGGATGGAATCTGCAAAAAAGCTACTGGCACTAGTCAGTGAGCTTAGCAAGACTGTAGGTAGAAGATCAATACATAAAAATCAATTATATTTTTATATACCGGAGTGAATAAATGGAAATTGAAATTAACTCACAGTACCATTTACAATTGCATCAAAAATATGAAATACTTAGTGACAAATCTGACAAAAGATGTGAAAACCATGTATAATAATACTAAAAAATATTATTGAGAGAAGTGAAAGTCCCAAATAAATAAAGATATATACTTTATCATGGGTCAAAGGACTCAATATTCTTAGATGTCAATGTTCCTAAACTGATCTATAGATTTAGTGCAAGGCCGACCAGAATCCCAGCAGGCTTTGTTTGTTTGTTTGTTCTAGAAGGTGATCAGTTGATCCTAAAATTCACTGGAAATGCAAAGAATGGCCAAAATAACTTTAAAACAGAACAAAATTGGAGGGCCGACGTTACCTGATTTCCAGGCTGACAAAGGTATAGTGATCGAGACAGAGTGCTATTGGAAGAGAGGTAGACAAATACATCAATGGGAAACGAGGACGTGTACAGGTAGAGCGACCCACGTATCTGGACAACTCATGTGGCAAAGAAAACAAGGTGATTCAGTGAAGAAAAGGCAATCTTTCAATAGATACTGCTGAACAATTGAATATCTATGTTAAAAAAAAAGAGACTTTAATCCATAACTAGCACAATATAGAAGAGTTAACTCAAATGGATCATAGACCAAAATGTAAAACCTAAACTATAAAGCTTCTAAAAGAAAACCTAGCATGAAATAGTTGTGATCTTGGATTAGGCAACAGTTTCAGAGATAATAGACTAAAAGCATAATCTATAAATACACATTTGACTCACTAGACTTCAGGAAAATTAAAACTACTTTGCAAAAGATACTGTTAAGAGAATGTAAAGACAAATTAGATTGGGAGAAAATATTTGCAAAGCCTAGTTCCTGGGATTTATAACTTTTTCAAACTTCTTTGAAATGTATGTAAATTAATCCTCGATATAGTTGATTTAAAAAAATCACAATAAGAAGAAAAACACAGCCTAATTTAAAAACTGGGCAAAAGATTTGAACATTCACCCCAGAAGATATACAGATGGCAAATAAGCATATGAAAATATATGCAACATCATTAGCCACTAGGAAAATGCAAATGGAAACCATGGTGATATAGCAGCACTACCTGTTCGAAGAGCTAGCAAGAGCGTGATTGGCTAAGAGTTGGCGAGGCTCTGTTGGATGAGGAACGCTTACACACTGCTGGTACTGATGTCACATGCTGCAAACACTTGGCGACATGCTCGGCAGTTTCTTAACATGGTCAACGTACATCCATCGCCCACCTGGTCGAGCTACTCCACTCCTGGCTATTTACCCAATAAAAATGAAAACACCTGACCACGCAAAGATTTGCCCATCCACAATCACAGCAGTTTTAGTGGTAATAGTGCAAAACTGGAAACGGGCCGGATGCCCACCAACAGGCGAATGGACACACCCATCGCGGTACGAGGGACTCTCGGTTGACCAGAACTCAAGCAACCACGATCTTTGTTTTGCTAATTTCTCGGGAGGGCTAGGAGCTTGAGTTCTGGTTAACCGAGAGTCTCCTTGTGTTTATTTAGCACCTACCGCTCCTCAGGGTGCCGGTTAACTGAGACTCTACTATATATACTATCCAGCAATATCACGGAATGAGCTATCGAGTACACACTGTATGATCCTGTTTATTTTAAAAATGTTAGAAAGTGCAGACAGATCTATAGCGACAGAAAGCAGGTTCGTGGTTGCCTGGGGGGGTGGGGGCGGGGCAGGAGGGAGGGCATTTGGAGGGTGATGGGTGTGCTCGAGAACTTGACTGTGATGATAATTTTATTGGTCTATATACACATGGCAACCCTTATCCAATTGTGTACTTTAAATATGTGCAGTTTATTGGATGTCAATTATACCCCCATAAAGCTATAAAAACAAAGATAATCCATTTAAAGTCCTGGCTTGCAACAAGAGTCTGCTTTCTCTAATTGCCCCTTGGCTTCCTGCACTGAGATTACAGGCAGGAGAAACCTCCCAGCCAGAAGCTTCTGGAACCCAGCTCTGGTGCTCAGGGATGCTCAGGCCCCTCCCAGGAGATTGTGTTGGAGGAAGGGGGTCAGCGGAGACCTCCCTCTGTGCTCCTCAAGAAAGTCCGGTTCATTCAGTCCCTCACGTTCCATTAGTCACACTCTTGGCGTGTCATGGGCTCAGCCGGACGCCCCAGATTTCCTATTTCCCCCACAGACAGGAAGACCACAGATCCAGCCAAGGGAAGACGGGGAAGTGTTTCTCTGCTGATCGGGCTTCCCAGCACCCGAGGGCTTGGGGGGGCCTGGCCATCGCTGCCTTTGCCCGTCGGGCTGTCCGCCGCTTCCGGAGATGCCCCCGCTGAGCTGGTGGGTCCGATTTGCAGGGGGCTTGAAGGACAATTTCCCGCTGAGTGTGTGTGTGTGTGTGTGTGTGTGCAGCTCTCTGGGTGGGCGACTCAGCAGGCGTTCGGGTGGCGGGGGGAGAAGCACACGCATCTCCGAAGGAAGCAGAGGCTGTGTCCTCGGCAGGAATTCAGGCGGAAAAGAGGCGAGAAAAGCACAGACCCCATGTCCACCATCGAGCGGTTTTGGGGGCCACGGCGGTCCCCTTCCTGGGGCTCCCGGGGGCTTTCTGTGGCGCACGCAAGTTCACCAGGAGCCACGAGCCCCGTGCCGGTGGCTTGGCGCGCAGGTTTGGAAGAAGCAGCGTGAGCGATGCGAGTCCCGGGAGCAGAAGAGCTGCCCCACGGCCGCGGGAGGGGCCACGTGACCTCGGGAGGGGCCACGTGGCCGCAGGTGCGCGGAAGCGCCCTTGGGGCGTGACCATAGCCAAGGCCGCGCGTGAAGGTCAAGGCCTCGGGGGTCTGAGCATTCAGACAACCATGCGCAGGGGTGTGGGGGTGCGGCCTGGCCCGGGCATTAACAGCCCCGGCCTGTCTCCTCAGGGTTGTTTGGGGGGTTCAGCGAAATGGTGTGTGAAGTGACGGCCCGGGGAACGCACACGCACACGACAAGGTACGCTTTTAGGTGGTTTTAAAAATGGGACCGCACCAGGTGTTTGGCCGAGAAAGAATGTTTTCTTCTGCCACAGGGGTTTCCTCGGATCCGAGACGGATGGTCCAGGCAAGGTGCTGAGTGGCCACAGCCGTGGCCGCACTGACCGTGACCGGGGCCACTCTGCCAGCTCTCCTGCACCGCTAACGGACAGCACGTGGCGCAGGCTGCCTCTCCCTCTTGCCTCGTCTTGGTGAGATGAAGTGCTTGGGGGCTGGGAGAGACGGGCCCGACCTCAGACAAAAAGAAGTCACGACGTCCAGGTCCCCAGAGCGACTTGCGTGCACCTGCTCGCTGTAGAAACGGCCTCCGAGTGCCGCGGTCTCTGTCGCTGGCAGCTGAGGGTGGCACAAAGTAAATGTCATAGGAGCATGGTGCTGCTCTCTTCAGGAGGTAGGGCATTTCCCTTCGGTGACAAAGTAAACAGCCCTTCCCAGGACCCTGACAGTCCTCGCAGTGGGTCATGCACCTTTGGACGTGCAAACAGTAGTTATTAAATCACTCTCCCCTCTCCAAGAATCGTGACACGATCCAGGCCCCTAAAGTCTGCCCGAGTGAAGAGGAACGTCCGCCTGGTGGCTCGTCAACCTGCTGTCTTCTTCAGCTTCCCGGGGCCAGGTTTGCTGATGACTTTCCTTTGTCCCTCTTCTAGGGGTCACTTGTCACCGCCTCCGTGCCTGCCTGGTGCCCTGTCCAGCCTCAGTCACCATCACCTGTCCTCTCACTGGTCTACCGAATGCGAGGTGGTCACTTTCACCATTGCTGCTCTGACAGGGCGCTGCCTGGACAGTGGCCCTTTTGGGACAGACTCCCCCCCCCCCCCCCGCCCTTTTATTGAAAATCTGGAGGCACCAGACCCTCGAAACGGTTAGGGAGTGGGGAGGGAGGGGTGCAGGCCGCTCTGCGGGGCGGGGTGCGTGTTTGTCCTCACTTTCAGTTTGTGCTCATGAATGAGTGACCCTGCTGAGTATCTGGGTCAGCGCCTGGTACACGCTGGACGTGGCACACAGGCGCGCTAGCTTCCTTCTCACCACTGTGACCTGAGAGAGAGCCACGGCCCACGCGTCCCAGTTTACAGAAGCGAGGTCCCGCTTCGTGCTCCAGCGGCTCCGAAGCTCAGCACGCTTTCCCCCATGGCATGTGGAGATGTTCCAGGGGACTTCGGGGGCGGGGCACAGACAGGACGTCTGGCACAGACGGGGCCAGGAGGGCGATCAGGGGAGCACGGACACCCCTTCCCCTCCAGCGGCAATGCTCTGCGGGCTGGGGGAGAAGGGTCCGCCCCAGGAGCACCCCTGCACGACGCCTGACGCACAGCAGGCACCAAACACGAGCTCACAGACGAACCTCCGGGCTTGTCCTGGGCACGCAGGGACTGTACATGCCAGTCTGAGCCCCGAGCCCCCTCAAGCTGTGACAGCCCCTTGGGGCCCCTCTCACAGCCCCGCTGGGGCTCCTCATCGGTATGCTCCCATTCCTGGAGGCGGGGAGCCCCTGCATCTCCTGGCCCCACCCCAATCTACGTGGGCTCGGTCCCCTCCCTCAGCTCGGTCCCCTCCCTCGGCGGGCTCTCCCCCTGCTTGACAAGTGACGTGTGCCGATACCCTTGGGTTTAACAGACGCCCATCTTTCTGTCTTGTAAAGTGAGTGGAGTTCTCAGGTCACTCCCCCCGCGTCCTCTTACATTTTTCCCCTCCAAACAACGGGGGCCAGTAGTTGAAATGTTCTGTCACCCCTCCCATTTATAGGCCGGGACCTGACACTCAGAGAGACACCCACGGCCTCCGGAGCCCGTCCAGCCAGTCAGGGCAGAACCGGAAATAGAATTCCGGGCCTTGCCTCCGGTTCCCCGGGGAGGAGGGACAGGGGTGGCAGCGCAAAGCCGGAAATGACCGAGCTCTGGGACGACAAGTCACAAAGGACATCTGAGGATGGGCGCGGCAAGCCGGCACCGGCAGCCCTGAAATGGGTGGAGTGAGGGGTCCAGAAGTGAGAAGGGGTACAGCAACGGTCCAGCAAGCGCGCCGTTGGCTGAGCGAGCGAACCGGTACCTAGTGTCAAAGAGAACCACGTCCTTGAGCTTCTCCCTAAGGACGTGCGCACAGGCTTCCCGGAGCCCCACTCCCTTTCGGTAGAGGGAATGGACCTGCGGGAGCACGGCTGTGACCCCCAGGGGACCGCAGACAACGTCTGGAGACGTTTGGGGTTGTCACAACTGGGGAGGGAGGGCTCGGCGTCCGGTGAGTGGTGGGGACAGTCCGCAGTGTCAGTGGTGCCTGGCCGAGCCACTCTACCCTCCAGCCACAGACCCCGCCACCCTCGCCCTAGGTGCAAGACAGGGGCGCCCGCGGGGTTGGCCTTCCCTACGGGGCTGTGACCGCCGGCTAATGGGCTCCCGAGGGAGGGGAAGGCCTTCGGGAATTGCACCTGATTGGACGCTGGCTCAGCCAGGGACTTGTTTCCTCGCTGCAGGACGGCCCGCGCCCTCCTGGGTGAATGACAAAGAAGTCACCGAGCAAGTGCCCGGCGGGGCTTCACAGGCCTGCGCGCGCAAGAGCTGGAGAGTCACGGACGTCCACGGGTCTCGAGAGCGGAGGGCTCTGCTCAGAGGCGCAAACGTCAGGAAAGACTCGGCCGGAAATGACACACGAAACGGCGGGAAGCAGGAGAGCTCCGCGGAACGCCGGGCCGGGGGGGCGTCCTGGAGGTGCCGTCAGACGGGGCCTTCCCCACGTGGGGTAACTGCCGTCACGCAGAGTTTGCACGCAGAGTGCCGTGGTGGGACCCAGATCCGAGACTCGGAGCGCCTGAGGCCAAACGACGCCCCAGAAGGTACTTCGGTGCCATCCCAGTTTGCCCCGGGCCCGCTCTGACGGGGACAATGCCACTCTGTGGGACACGGGTCCTTTAGCACAACACTGACAAGTGGTATTACCCGCCGGCTGCTACCCTGCGCCTCGTCCCCCCTTCCTTTACGTGTGCTCTCGGTCCCTCTCACTCTCGATGCTCTGTCCATGCAGTCCTCTTCGTCTGGGACACTTCTTTCCCTTGTCCCATCATGCTTTGGTGCGCAGCCCATCCCCCCTTCTTCAAACTCTCCCAGCTCACCCTGGCTCCCAGCACACACGCCCCACTTAGGACAAACCCCTCCACGCGGCGCGTGACTTCTACGCTTGGTGCACACGTCCATGGCACGGTCACCTGCATGCGCTGGAGTTCTGTGAATACCGGTAAACGCCACCCGTCCCTGATGGATTCGGAACCGATCGTGAAATCCGGCAGTTGTCGAGCAGACGGAAATAAAAATAAAAGCTCCCCGAGAGCACGGCTTCGATGGGCAGCTAAGGGTGGCTGCCCCGCCATTCCCTCCAGAGTTCAAGTCACCCGTCTAGTCCCAGCAGCAGGGACGTGTTGGGGGTGGGGGTGGGCGAGAGTGAGACCACAGCGTTTCCCCCCCGCAGATTGGGAAACTTTTCCTTTCTTGGGGGCTACTTCAGAGTTGATGTCAAAATACACAGCCTGCTCCTCTGTTAGAGGGTGGGCAGCGTGGGAGGGCAGGGGCAGCATGTGGTCGGCCTTTGTTTTCTCAAGTCCAAGTTTAGTGTCTGGTGCATGGCAGGTCCGTCAAGCCGGCGGTGTTAGACAGACTCTGTGCCTCTTTCTCCTGCCTCATTTCATTTCTTTCAAACAAAATTTCGAGGCTGCGGAGCCCCGCCCCGCCCCACCTCCCACCCCCCAGCTCGCCTCCACCCACGCCACACGTTGTCCAGTGTCACAAAGCCTCTGTGGGGTGCCGCTACCCCCTCTTTTACAGAGGGGAGAACTGAAACTTAGAGCTCTTTGGGGGTGTACAACAGACGCTCGCTGACCCGGAACCCTCAGGCCGCTCTCACGTGTTTGCCTGTTGCCCGAGAGCGCAGCTTCCGGAGTGGTGAGAGTGTGCTCACCCTCTCGCGGCCCCCGCCCCCGGGGCGCCGGCCATCTGACAGTCTGCCGTGTTTATTAGCCAAGTCAGCCGGCAGGCAGGCGGTAAGCCAGCGTCAGCGCCCGTGTGCCGTGGGGCTCGCCCCTCACCCCCACCCCCAAACCCCAGCCAGTCCTCCTAAGCAGCACGTGACAGACCTGGTGATTAATCCAGTGAGCGTGTGGGCCTGAGACCCAACGGCGCCCAGTTCTCCGGAATCCCCACTGCCTGTGCGCAGGGAGAACCCTGAGCTCCGGGTGGTCCCCCGGCCGCCGCCCATCTTCCCACCAGCCAGGGCCCCTCTTTCAAAGTGTTCACCCATCCAAGACCCACCGTCGGTCAGGAGCCCAGTCCTGAATGCAGGGCTGCTTGACGGCTGTGTCTCCAGGTCACGTTCCCAAGTCGTGACCGCCTGACCGGCTTCAGCTGTAACCTCAACGCGTGTGAGCTGCCTCTCCCGGGGCATGTGCGAGCTCATCAGGCTCTTAGACTCTACCTCCAGCGGCCCCAGGGAGCTCCTCAGGGCTAGCCTCTGGTGCACGGTGTCCCCACACCAGGATCTGCCTGTCCTCGTAGGCAGGGCTCCCGCGAGATCCCAGCTCTTTCTTTCTTTGTTCATCTCCTTGCACCAGGGACCGAGCACACGTCTTCAAACTACGGCCCATCACTCGTGAGGCAGGGTGGGGTGGGGGCAAGAGGACGTCATTAATTATCCCCCCTTTTCTCTTTAAATGAGGACACTGAGATGTACGAAGGCTCAGAGGCCCGAGGTCAATGGGCCTGATGATCTGGGAAGGAAATGAGGGCTTAGAAACGGCGATCAGTGTGCCTCTCCGCGCCCACTTCCGTGGCTTTGCTGTGGAGCCAGCCTCTCCCCCGTGGCCTCTGTGGGTTCCCTCTTGCTTCGTCCACCAGAAAACCATAAAATAAGAGAATAGGGAGGATAAAAAGAAGAAAAATCTGTCACAGTTTAGCATAGTTCTACTCTGATATGTCAAGGCCAAGTTCATCTTCTCGCGTTGCCAATTACTTAAAGGGCATCATCGATGCCATGGTGCCATTAACGTAATAGCAAAGACAGATGATAGGACATTGTGGATCAATGTGCTAAGTGTTGTTCAACTTGTTCAATGAAAGAAAGCATTGGGTCATTAACCTTACCCATGTCAATGCGTTGTCACTATCAACGTCAGCTAAATGGGTGTCCGTGGCCCTCATTAAAGAGTGCACTTTGATGCGACTAATGTATTAATACCTTATTGGCAGGTAATAAAAGGAGAGGCCCTCCAGGGCAGGGCGAAGGATTTGGACAGAAGCTAAGAATATGTGACGGACTCGGGGAGAGCGACAGATACAGAGGCAGAGATGCGGCCTGGGGCAGTGCCGGACAGGGAGGCCGGGAGCGCGGACACAGGAGTGTCCCGAGCTGTGTCAACCCCTGCCTTGCCCCCAGGCAGGTCTGGGCGACCCGGATGAACTGATGGCAGAACGGACATGAAAACCGCAACTTTCCGTTTCATTTTCTTTCAGGATCTCTGTCTCGTTTAGGAGTTTACTCGTGACTGTTCTACCCGAATCCGTCTCAGGACTCAGGGAAACGAGGGAGTGTCTGTACGGCAGGCAGCGAGCAGGTCTGGTGCGCACAGGGCGGCCCCACTGCCTGGGGTGGCGGCCACCCATGCGGGACCCTTGGCTCCCTGGCCAAGGTGGGCTTCCCGGCGATGGACTGGCGTTGAGGCCTGAATTCTGCTCCCAGTCCCACTGCCATTGGCAAGGACTCCGCCAGGCCATCCCAGTCTCTGAGTCTCAGTTTCCTCAGACCCATCCAGAACCCTGGCACCACCCGGAAATGAGGCCATCGCGTCAGGATGCGTGTTACGGCCTCCCCGTGGGCTGATGACAAGCCCCCGGGGCGAGGGCAAGGGGCTGTGACAGGGAGCCACGCCCAGCAGGCAGCCAGCAGGGCATCCCGGCGGGCGGGGCGCGGCAGCAGGGGTGCTGACAGACAGGCAGCCAGGGCCCCGGCAGCCAGCACCCGCGCCTACTGCACCTCCACCGCCGAACCGGACTCGGATGGTCCAGTCATTTCTGAGAACTGTTTGCCCAGCGGTTCCCAGTTCGGTATTCCTGGCCGAAGCCGGGCGATGTACGTTTTTCTTTCTCCGTGATGTGTGCTGAGAGTCCCATCTATCACGAGCTTCTGCGGGGGTGACTGATGTTTTCACTTTTTCTCATTCTCCAAACGGCCTGCGAATGTTTTCCGGGACCCAAAGAAACCTTTTTGTGTCTGTTAAAAATGTACTTTTGTTGGTTTGTTTGCTTCCTAGTGTCTGCCTGCTCTGCAAGGGTCCTCCAGTTGGGCCCACACTCTCGACCACCTCTCTGGAACCCTCTCTTTGGTCACCTGTGCCCATTTGGGGATTTCCAAGTCCACCCCTAGAAGAAATTCTTGCAGAGAAATCACATAAACAAATACCATGGAGTTAAAAATGGAACTTAGCTTATTTTCACGTATTTGCTTAGCCAGGGAAGTGACTGTCCCTTGAGTCAGGAATGATTATTTTAAAGAACATTCTTGCACGTGACTGGAGTGCTCATCGGAGGCAGGAGTCATTATCTTTATAATTAATGTTACTGTTGTGATTGCTATTATGTGTCTCTAGCCGTGTTTCCCAATCCTGTCTGATGGTATGAATTCCTGGGGGGACTTGAAAAAAATATATATATATTCAGAGGCTGCGTCCCTAGAGTTTAAATCAGCAGATACAGACTAGCTATCCAGGCATCTGTACTTAACAACAACAGAGAACGCACTTCAATGGTTCTTACGATCACAGAAGTTCGGGAAACACCGATCTATAAAATCAAGGGCCCAGCCCAGCGTCTGGCCGCCAACAGTAAGGGACCTCAGGATCCGCGCGGGATTAGTGGCCCAGGCGGAGCCTAATGGGGATAAAGCCCCGGAAATGGGCGCGTTCTGAGAGCCCAGCACCGGGTTAAAGGCTGAATACATTTCACAGACTCCCCATCGGCACCCCCAGCTTGGCCGCAAGGAGCCTGGGTCTGCAGCAAACGGATGGCCGATTGACTCAACAGGCAGAAATTAGACCTCTCCCGCCCCCTGTCCCCCCAAAACAGTCCTCTCCACAGAAATAAGCTGTCGCTCGCCAGCAGGCATCAGCCTGCTACCCATATCTAGGTTGGTATTGCTGCCCGCGTCCCCCAGCGGCCTCTTGTGCCCACTCTGCTTTCTCATCCTTCCCCGGCCCGGGTGGCCTTGACCCCACTGGGCGTCTCTGCTTCACGCAGGAGTAAGACTGTCCGAGGCTGTGCTGGGCTCGCCTTTCGGGGACACCTGCGGGGGGTGACGGCCCTTCGCTCTCCTGTTGTCGGCCTGTCCCGGAAGGATGGACGAGTGATCTGGCTGGAGCTCCTTTGCAAATACCATGGCCCCTTGCCCTCGTCATGCTTCCTGGATCTAGGAGATCTGGTGTCATTTGATATTTGATCGGGCACTGTGCCCCGGTCTAGGGGCTGGGGGAGGCAGCCATAAACAGATGCATCCTCCTTACCCGTAGCTTAGAATCTAGGGAGAACGAAAAACCCAGAGAGCCAGTGCTGGCTCATCCAGAAAATCAGTGAGAAGAGCTGCTTTCAGGTTAAGTGACGAACACAGGGGATGCGTATATCCTTTTGAACGAGTGTTTTGGATTCCTTCGGATAGTGCCTGGTGGGTACTACACGTATCGGGACTGGGGGGACCACCATAAATTACAGGAATGTCTAACTAGCGCACCGTGCACCTGAAACCCACGTAAAATAATATTAAATGTCAACTATAATTGAGGAAAAAGAGAGATGAAGCAAGAATGCTATGGGAGCTCACAGAAAGAGCCCGAACCCTGAGTGTACCAGGGAAGGCCTCCTGGAGGAGGTGCTCCTCAATCTGTGTCTTAAGGAGTCAGCCAATCCAAGAAGGAAGTGCTACGGGCATTCTAGAAGGAGGGAGCAACATCACGGAAGGAAATGTTTTGGGAATTGGATTTTCTGTATTGTTTGAATACCCTAGTCTTGGATCTCATCGCCTTTAGGGAAAGGAGTTCTGGGATCAGGAGTCAGGATACTGTCTTTGGCTTATTTCTTCTCTTTCGAATTCGTTGTATGACCCTGAAAAACCCACTTCTTCTCTCAGTGCCTCAGGGTGATCTTCCGGAGAGGGGTTGGAGAAGATGACCTTTTTATAGGCCCTTCTAGTTCCTCTACTCTGAACCTGTCTGCACTGCATGCGTTGTCACTGAGCGTAATGAACTGCTCTGCTCCCCATGTAATGGGCGTGTATGGATTTGTGGGTGCACACAGGTACTCAGGCGTGTGTGGGTTGGTGGGGCCCATCTACGTCATAGCTGCCTTTGTCGGGGAGCTAAATGGTATGTGAAGGAGAAGACATGTCCAATTTTTAAAACTGGGATACAGTACAGTACAACACACACACACACACACACACACACACACACACACATGCACACACACTCACACACGCACACACCCCTTCTTTTGAGCAGACCACCCTAGAGGAGCGGGGAGAGGGGAGGGTGTCTGGAGGGGAGCAGAACATGGAGCTGTCACAGCCTGCAGCTCAGAAATGGCTTGAGTTGCAATTAAAAAAGGCAGAGGTCAGAGGTGACTCCCTGGCATTTCGCTCGGGGGTGGATAATTTTAGAGGGTGATGTGTCTCAGCTTGTTGAGATATTCTCGGAGACTCGCAACGGCTTAAGTCCGGTCAGCCTACAACAAAAATCAAAGAGGCCAGCCCATCCAAAGGCTGGAGCGAAGGAGCACGTTGGCATAGGAAAAACTCGGCTTGACGGGCACCGCTCCGGGATCCTCGTTTCTTGATTAACGGCAGAGATTGGATCATTTTTAAATTATTAATTATTTCCAGACGGCGTACGTGATAGCAGGTAGTCTCAGGCGGTCGCGTCACTGGGAAGGTTAAATGCTCTCTGCACTCGATAATTACCTAATCACCATTTCTCTTTTACATTAATTCGGGCCCAGAATTCATTACGGCAGGGTGGGGTTACGGGAGCTCGTGCAGGAAGGAAAAGGCGCCCAGTTGTTTGCACGGACGGAGCGGCGGACGCAGTGCCCTGCTCTGCCCAGCGGGTCCAGGAGGAGCTGGGATGAACTCTCCCACCAGCGTGCGAAACTGGCTCCCTGTGCAAGTGTGGGGGGAGATGCAAGTGAGCCCCCACCTACAGAACTGGGGGGCCGGGAGGGAGGTACCCCGCAGGACAGGACGGAGAAAGCAATTGAAGAGGGGGTGGCCTCTCTCCGGAATGTTCGAGGAGCTCCTGGAGAAGCTGCCGTTTCCCCCTCCAGCTCTCTTCGTGGGCCACGGCTGGCGGGTGTCTCAGGAGGACACCACCGTGAGCTCTGTCCTTTTGGCAAATTAAGTGCAGTCACAAAGGTGACCTGGGCTTTGACAGGCACTCCCCTTGGGCTGAGGTCACAGTGCACGTCAGGGTGCACGCCGCGCCCCGTGTGCGTAAGCGGGTGGGGCGTCGGGAAGGCCGGAGGCGGCGGGCGGGCGCGGTGTAAGTTGGAGCGAACTTTCTGGAGGCCGGTTGGGCTCCAGAAGTGCATCTTCCGCCGGCGCGTGCCTGGAAATGCGCAAAGGTAAACGTGCCTAAAACAGAACCGTCAGCGCTCAGCCCCGCGGGGACGGGGACGCAGAGCTGCCAGCAGGCTACGTGCGGCTTATCTACGCCATAGGGTTCGGTGCTTTAAAACAAATCCAACTGCATGGCGTTCATTGACATTGCAAACGGAGCCTGATCTCGTTCTACATGTTTTTTACAAAAAGGGGCTGCAGCAAAGTGGAATACGGTAACTTTTCATGTTAGGGTGCACGTATGAATAAGTGGGCCCCAGAAGAGGAAGTGGGGACCAGAGCCACGGAGTTAACAGCGGCCGTGGGTGGTGGATGCCGGGTGAGTTCTGTTAGTTTTCCTCTTTCTCTTTCTCTCCCTCCCTCCCTCCCTCCCTCCCTTCCTCCCTTTCTCTCTCTCTTTTCTTTCTTTTTTTTAGGGGTTCCAGGTTTTCTGCAGTCAGGACACGCTACGCTTTCTAATTAGAAACTACACGCCCAATTTTACACGTGTCTTTTCAGGGTTTAGGCTTACGATGGCCATCGGATGCCGGCATGCTGATTTCATAGAATATCTGTAAGAGTCAAACATAATCTGAATTATTTAGAAACTACCCAGATCCCCTGTGTGACAGCAATTCTGGGGTTCTGAGGATGCTATCAGCCCGTGCCCGGTTTAGGAGTGGGTCAGAAGTGGTTCAAGGGCTTCTAGCCACAGAAAACCATAACCAGCACCTAGAGCTCATTGTCCCTCCCCCTGGGGACGCTGTCCGCGGGAGAGGGCATGGCGGAGCCACTGGGGGACTGTGCTTCCGGTCTCCACCCTGCCTCTCGGGGGCTCGAGGGCCCTCACCTGTAACCTGCACAGTCAGCACCACGTGGTCTTCCAGAGTCCCCCACCTCTGAGACGTGAGGACGCTATGGTTTAAACCTACACTCAGTGCCTTGAAAGTCACCTTTGCGTTGCAGTAGTAGGATGCGGTGGCAGACTGAATTCTTCTAAGAAACACACAGTTCCAGCGCGTGCTTTGAATTCGAACATGATTTTCTTTTACTCATGGGAGAATTGGGATCTTGAATCAAACTACTTTGATTCCCTGAACCCACCCCTAGACTCTCCCCTGATTTTAGTGTCAACTTAGAGATCACATTTACATAGGAAACAAGCTTGGGATATTTTTAGTTCTATTGAATAGTAAACCAGTGTAGTCTCCACTGGCATTGTCGAAGACACAGTAGGTTGCCTACCCAAACCCACAGGCTCTGCTCCCGGCTGTGTGAGGAGGTGGGGTGGCAGTACTGTACCCACGGACCACGGGCAGACAAATCCAGGGCAAATGCCAGTCATTTGGAAAAGTGGAAAAAAGAAATGACTGGAAACGTAAGCCTCTGAGCGGCTGTATTAACTAATTCTGGAAATGCCAGCCTCTGTAATTAACATATGGGGTAACAAACCCCTATTTTTAGTAGAGTCTTCTAGTCTTTGAAGCCCAAAGCATCTTCAGCGATGTCCGCCTTTCTAATTAACTTCTGACCTGCATAGGGAAGATAGGTGGTTATGACCAAAAATTATGAAATGTTCCATGATAATGGCTAAAAAAAAAAAGAAAAGAAAAAAAAAGAAAAGAAAACCACCCAAAGACAAAACATGCTCCAGAGCTGCAATGTGTCAAAGGTGAGGTGCTGTGCATAACAGAAGACTACAAATTCCCGTGTGCATCTGCGAGCGTGGTCCAAAGGGGATCTCCGAGACTGATTAGACGTTCACTCTCTGGGATCACGCTTCCTGGTTCTGGACTCTGGCCCCAGCACTCGTCAGCTGGGCAAACGCAGGAAAGTTACTTTCTACGCTTTGGTCACCTCCCCTCTAGGACATGAAAACGGCGTCTACAGCATCGTGTTGTTGGGGGGATTCAATGCAAGGCTCTTAGGACGTTACAGAAAGTGCTCAGTTTTAGGGTGGTTGGGACATCCTAAAAGGTGGGCTAGCACCCCTTACCCACCATTTCAAAGTGTCCTTCATCGACCTCTTCTTCCATGATGTCCTACAGGTAGCCACTAGCCACTGGGCTCTACACATTTAAATAAATGAAAATGAACCCCAAATTAACAATTCAGTTCCACAGTTTCACTAGCCACCATTCTAAGAGTCAACAGCCATACGTCCCCATGGGCCACCACGTTGAACAGTGCAGATAGAGACCATTTCCATCACTGCAGAAAGTTCTATTAGACAGTGCTGTTCGAGAGCTTCCTGCAAAAACCAGTTGCACGCATCGCAAGATTCGACCGGCTTCAAACAGGTGCAATGGGTCATCACGTGTCCTTGGTCCCCACCACGTAACTCTCATTTTCTGCTGTGGGGTGGCATCATGTGGGATAGAGGTCAGGATGTGTGCCTCACTTTTCTCTGCCCACCCTCAACTCCAGGTGACTTAATATTCATGGGACCACACGACCACCGAGAAACGGCAGTTAAGGGAGAAAGGCTTCTCCCCTACATTCCTAGTGCAGTTAGTAGTGTTCCCAGAACATTTAGTAATGTTTCTCCAGCTACCCGGGGGAGTTAGGCAGCAGTGCCCACAGGGGTGGCCGCCTTGAAAGCACAGTCATGTATTGGCTTTTCTTCCTGCCAGATCTCAGTGGCCACCTACAAACTGCTGTAGCCTGGGACCCCAGACCCAAAGGCACACACATTGTCATTGTAGGTTCTATTTTCAGGGAACCAAGGCTATCGCAGAAAGTAAGCAATAGAGAGTTAGCTAACGTCTTCATCGCTAACCAGTAGAAGAAAGGACAGAAGAATTTGTAAGTGGTACTTCAATACCAGCAGACCATTTTCAAAAAAAAGATAAATTTATATCAAATGCATACAAATTCGACGTGGATTACAAATTTAAATGCAAAGGAAAACCTACCAAAATTACAAAGTAATAAAAGAAAATATCAGAATCCTTTTTATAATCTAAACAGATTCGGAATAAATAAGTCCAGATAGGAAATTTAATAAAGTTCGCATAATTTGCCTACGGCAAAAGATACCACACACCCACAAAATGAAAAACAAAAACCTAAGAAGTGAAGACTATTATAGAAATTGGGCTAATTTCCCCATGATGAAGATCCTGTCAAAAATTTATAAACCAATTAAAAAACAAAAAAAGAACAAAAAATAACCAACGATATAGAAGCACATTATGGGTATTGTCTAAATATTTGTTAAGTGAATACCTACTCCATAAAATAATGGGCAAACTCTTTTTAAAAAAACACCCAATTCACTGAGTAAAAAAAAAAATCAAATGGACTATAAACATATTGTGTTCAGTTTCACTGGAGATCAGAGAAATACGTGTTCAGCCGGAGAGCATTTCCCTTTTACTACCGAGCGGGTTGGCAGGCTTCCAGGACACGGCACCAGGGTCACTGAAACTGTGGACGTCAGGCAGAGGGACTCTCCACACCTGGTTGGTGGCTGTGAAAATGGACATGATTGCACGCAGGACGAGTTTTCAATATCCATAAAAAGTTAAGAGGTACATGTCCTTTGACCCAGAAATTGTACTTCGAGGAAGCCATTCTAAAAAGAAATGAAAAAGGAAGTGTACAAAAGTAGGTGGGCCCGGACATAAGAAGTTTTATTACAGCACCGTTCGGCGTGTCAGAAAATTAAAGGTGACCTCGGTTTGTCATTTGGGGAATCATAAATTAGAGCACAGAAAAAGCCAAAACTCGGGCATAGTCGTTAGCCAATTAAGAAAATAAAGTAGTTTCGACAAGGTGCCCATTGTTATGGGTCGAACTGTGTTCCCCCCAAAAGACAGGGTGAAGTCCTGCCCCTCCCCTGGAGCCCTCCGAGGGCTGTGGCCCGGGGGACACCTTGCTTCTGGTCTCAGAACTGGGAGAGGACGCAGGCCTGTTGGTTAGGCGGCTTCCAGCGCCGACGGGCCCTGACGTACTGGGGTTTGACTTACAACTTCAGCTTCATGATGGTGCGAAGGGATCAAACTCCGGAGAAACCGGCGTCGGCCTTCGGAATTGTCGTCTTGTCCTGGGCCCGCCATAGGCGACACGGAACGTCCTTGCGATGCTGGGCGGTGGCCACCTGGAGGCCCACGGAAGCCTGAGCACGTGTGAGCCCGGCTACGCTGTGCTCGGAGGGTCGGCAGGTTCGGAGAACCGAACCCACGTTCGACTTACTGGTACTTCGGACTTACACGGGGTTTATCGGGATGTAACCCCATTGTAAGTCGGGGAGCATCGCAACGCTAAAAAGCGAATGCACCCGTGATGTGCTACGGAGTGAAATGGGGGGCTGCAGACCAGTAAGTATCACGTATTCTATTTAAAACGAATGTTGCTGTGTTGGCTCTCAGGTGCTTCGTGTACATACAAAGCTTCTGGAAGGATACCCAGAGGACTATTGAACAAGCCCACCCCGGCAGAGGGGGGCTGTGGGGTTCAGCCAGTAAGGAAAGGATTTGCTTTCCTCTTCCCAATCTACTCCCTTGTCCCCCTTAATGGACATGTATTACTTTTGTCCATGTATTCCCCAGCAAAATTTCAAGTCTCTTGCCCCACCGGGGGCCCTTTTCTGCAGGTGGGGGAAAGAAGCAAGAGCTAGAAGAGGAGAAGGAAGGTGACCCAGGGGTGACATGTGGGGGCCCCCCTGCCCGTCCAGCTGGGTCTCTGAACCTTTCCAGAGAAAGAGCTGGTTCCTAGGGAGTAGAATGTGCCATTGACACAACCCCTAATGCCTCGAAGCTGCAAAGAAGGAGCCGAATCTCGGCGTGAGCGGAGGGGACACGCTCTTGCCCACTGCAGGTGGGCGCCCCTTCCTTAGGACCGTCTGGCTGGCTCCTTCAGTTCTCCCCGCCGCTCTCTGCCGACTGAGCGCAGCTGCAGGTATCAGCCTGAGCACTGTGTGCAGGTGCTCCCAGGCCGACTTCGGAGCATCCTGTCATCACCAGCAGGGCTCAGGTGCTAGGGACGGTGGCCGCCACGAAGTCACGTGAAACCCCATCGCATCCTCCCTTCAGCTCGGAGGGGGACATGGCACCGTGGCGCTGGCCGAGGGAGCAGGAGGACACAAGGCAAGCGGAGATGTGGGCGTTTCTGATGACAGACGGAAGGGGAACCCAGTTGCGGGGACCAGAGACGCAAACATGTAAAATTCAACCAGGCTCCATGGATTTGTAGGGAGCTCTGTTTGGGCCCCTCTTCTGCTCCTGGGCCCAGGCTTCTCCCGCGTGGCCTCACAGCACACGGTACCTTCCTAATTTCTTCCCTCTTCCTTGCAAAGCAAGACAAGGTTTTACTGTCACCAAGACAGGGAGGTAAGCGCTGATGAGCGCCAGCTAGGTCACAGTCTCTGCAGCGGCAAAGACCGGAGTTAAACTTTAAATGCTGAAGGGGTACGTCCCTCTGGTGGGGAAGCGGGGTTTTAAGGCCTGCAAAGTCTCCCCAGTAGCCTGGCACAGTGTACATACCTAGCCCTAGGCCATGCTTGATGGTAATGAAGGAAAAACCCAGCAACAACACAGGTGAAATTTGAGTACGTGTATTTACATAATCCTTCCCACACGGGCGGGCCACAGAGGTGAATTATATTTGGTTCTCCCCTGTACAGATGGGGAAACTGAGTCATGAGTTCAGTAACTTGTCGTGCTGTGACAGAATTGGGGTTTGAACCCAGAGGGCCTGGCTGCGGGCTGGGGTCGGGGTGCCTAGGTGCCTGTTACAGGGCCTCTCTCTCGGAGCTGTGGTCACGTGTGTCTGCGGCGATGACCTCCTGAAATCGGGAGTGACCCTCACTGGGGTGATTTCGGAGCCAAGACGTAGGATGCGAATCAGAGGCGTTTGGAAGAGGCAGACTCAAGCAGCTCCCTAACCAGCCGCCCCAGGACCCGGAGGCCTCATTAGGCCGTGGCGATCCTGTGGAGACGTGACTTCCTGGAGGGTAAATGGAATCCCAGCCACAGGGGGAATGGAATTGGGTCTCTGGGGACTAGGTGACACCTCTCTCTCTCCTTTGGCCCAGTCCCATGCAGAAGGTGACGTCCAGGAAAACATTACTTCGCCTTACAGAAAATCAAGGCACCCGCACGCCCTCCCTCGGTCCCACTCCAATTTGCATTTCGGGCCAAAGCCGGTGACCTCCATCCCCGCCTCCCGGACCTGCCGCCCTTGACGACTCCGCCCTCGGCCTCCCGCTACCGGGGCGGCCAGTGGAGAACCACTGGGCGGGTTAGCTTCCTGCCACTTCCGACCCAGCAGGGCCCCAACAGCAGGGCCCCAACAGCTCGGCTGCAAAAGCAAGCCGGACAGGGCAATCGGTCCCCGCAAGGTGTTCGCCGGTGTTCCCGTGTCCCATCGCCCTCCGTGCCCTCCCCGTCTTGCTCTCCTCTCACTGTGATTGTCCGGGCAGCCAGAGTGAGGTTTGTGGATGAGGCTGATATTTAAGGGGCTGGCAAGGCGTGACCTTCGGCTTCCCAATGTGTGGCAAGGACGAACCGGCGTGCGACGTCACACTGCTCCCCGCCGGCGCACGCGGGGAGGGGACACGCAGCCGGCTCGGCCCTGGTAGGCCCGGGTGCCTGCGAATCACACCTCACGGAGTGTCGGGGCTGGAGGTCATCGAGTGAGTCCAACCCCTCCTGTCACAGGTAAGGACCTCCTGTCACAGGTGAGGGCCTCCTGTCACAGGCGAGGGCCTCCTGTCACAGGTGAGGGCCTCCTGACACAGGTGAGGGCCTCCTCGCCGGTGTGTGCCTGCAGGCTTGGCCGCTCTGCTCCCCCTCACCCTCTGCAGGGAGACACAGGGCAGCAAGGCTACGGGGTCCCCGGGCCTGCCAATTCCTGCCACGTGGGGAAGAGCAGAGGCCAGTTGCCGGCTACTACGGAAGCAAAGGGGAGAAGGCTGCCCGCGGGCCATACCCCTAGAAGGTTCTTTAGGATCCTTCTGTTGGCCCCGCCCACCTCCCTGCTTGGAGGAGGTCATCCTGATTCCACGTTCCTCCCAACCCAACGAGGAGGTGACTGTCGCCCCAGTTTTCTAACTCCCCGACCAGCTGGGAGCGTGACAGTGAGAGCTGATTAATCATGACCTACCGAGCAGGTGACCTGTGCTGGGCCTCGCGCAGGGGCTCGGCGTGGACTCGTGTAGCGACTGCTCCCCAACGCCCACCAAGGTCCGTGTGACCGTCAGCCCTCCCTCGCAGACGCGGACGCGGGAGGAAGGGAAGACCAAGTCACTTATGCCAGGTCACACAGCGATGCCACCCACGTCCTCGGGGGAGAGAAGCACTTCGGCAAGAAGAGCGTCCAGCCGGGATTAACTTTCCCTAGGGGTGCGTGAGGGTGCCACCAGGTACCCCCGTCATACGCACCCCCACCCCAAGGGAGAGGCTCCATATTCTAGAAGCAACACAGACGTTAGGGCGACAGCTAAGTTGCTGAGATTTCTAATTCTTGCTAGTTAGATGGCCTTGAGCAAGACACTTACTGTCTCAGAGCCTCCATGTGCACATCTGGGACACAGACGATTACGGAAGTGATGACAACGTGTACCTTCCAGGCCATGTTACCGTGTAAGGTGGGACGCTGGGTAGGAGGCCACCTCCGTCCCTCTGGCCTCTCGTTTCCCCAGGGATGAGCTTGCACTGGTGTCACCTCCCTCCCCAACCCCTGGCTTTTCCCTTCTCCACTCCCATGGTCACCGCAGCAAATAAAAAGCTAAGTAGCTTGTGCAAGGTCACCCTGCGAGGCAGTGGGGAGCTAGGGTTTCAACCCAGCCAGTCTGGCTGCGGAGCCACACACTGGGATGCCCCCCGCTTACTTCTCGGAAGACAAAGCACACGCGGTATCGGGTGTCTTCTGTCCCGGCCGTCAGCGGGCTGCGGCCACCACGTGCTGGAAGGCGCAGCCGCACGCCGGGCGGGGGACGCAAACCGCTTTCTTTGATCTGGGTGTACATCCGGACTCTCGTTGAAGCGGTCAGGCGATGGAGACACACAGGTCAAGGGCAAGTTGTTGGCCTTGTTTAAGGCCCATCCCCAGTTTGAGGGCGGAGCTATTTGGCGCCACAAGAAATGGAGCCCCGTGGGGGCTCCTGGGAATCCGGGCTCCCTGGGCCTCGCCTGGGCTGGCCCAGCTTTGCTCTGGCTGCGGAGTGAGTCTCGCGAATGCATTTCAAGGGCCAACAGGCCCCTACCTGACAGCATAACAGCAAGCCATGCAGCCATGCCTCCTTCCGCACGGTCAGGAGCAGCCCACGGGCAACCTGGTGCAGGTGACAGGGACGGGGAACCTGGAGCGAGCAGGGACCTGGATCGCTGGGGTCCTGGGGTTAAATTTACCGGCCTAATGAGCCGCACCTCTTCCTGCTAAGCGCCCTTTAAGAGCAGGGCACTTAGTAAATTATAAGGAGGCAGCAGCACAAAAGTGCTTACAAATAAGAATTACGGAAAATCAGGAGCCAAATGCTGGTGACAGCGATTTAATTCTTCCTTTAATCAGAGACTGAGTCAGAACCAGGCAGGGGGGGCGACGTCTCTCAGGCAAATGGTAACATGAGCTGTTCATGTGTTTTAAGATCTAATCTATCGTGTTAAAAATTATTTTATTGCAGGGCCGTTTCATAAACTAAAGCTGAGAACCTGTGTTCCAGCATTCCACACTTGGCACGCCGAGGGAGGCCAGGTAAAGGGCGGTGACAGAACGCAGGGGACTTAACTCCGTGCCATGAAGCCACCAGGCTGATGGAGCAGGAGCCGCAGATGGGTCGGCAGGGAATTGGGCTGCCCGTTGGCCCGTGCCTGCGGTGCGTGGTGGGTATTTCTGCTGATTTTCATGTCAGGAAAGGGAGTTAGGTCACACAGAAGATGGCATCTGACCCCAGCCGTCACGACGGCAGAAAGCAACAAAGCCCAGGTTTCCTGGAACCTTGGGCAATCCCACAGGAAGACGTGGCGTTTCTTAGAAGCAGAGCCTGGAGGAGCCGGCCATCTATCAAAGTGACTGTGCTCTTGCCGGCTGCACATCAGTCACCTCCTGGGGGCAGGACATCATGCACAGCTGGGCACACACTTTCTTGGCGTCGCGCCGGCACTGCGGGGCTGTGGGGCGCTGGGTTTGCGACCAGCTGCCTTGGGGAACAGGGCAGGCGGCGCGTCCTTGAGAAACCCCAGACACGCGTGCAGACACGCCCGGTACGGTGTGTGGGAGCAACGAGCACGACGACGTCAACCCCTGCCCCGCCCCGCCCCCGGCCCGCTGGAAGATGAGCGAGGACGTCTGGAGGTGACACTCGGGGGCTCTCTGGGCCTCGGTCCTTCTCTCCCACTCTGGACAGGCTCACACAGTTGGGGAGCTCACCTGTCCCTCAAACTCGTGTCCCTGATCATGGTATCGTTTGCCTATATCTGTCAGGTCCATAGCATTAAGATCACGGCCACCAGCAAGCCGCAGGCTGATTTCAGAAGGAACTGACTTGGGAGACTTGTGTTGGGCTCTTCAATGACAAGAACTCCCTTCCTCATAACAAACACTTGGATGGCGCGTTCGCTGGTCAATCCAACAGGCAGCGCTGAGGAAGGACCGAGTCCCCGGGAATAGGCTACGTTCTCACTGCCTAATGGGATTCCTTTTTCGCCAACGGGAGCTTCCTGAACTGCAAGACTCTAGGCCAAGGAATCTGCTCTGCTTGCCAGTCGGAGATCCTTTCCCACTGGCGTTCCCCAAGTTTCGGCTGGCACTCAACGCGTCCCGCGGCCCAAGGCGCAGAGCACCCCGCCGACAGTCCTCAGGCTGTGCAGTTGTAGGCGGTATGCTCACCCCCAGGTGGGGCAGGAGAGAGCGTGCTGCTGTCCCCAGCTCCCAGGGGGCTGTCCCTTCCCCGTCCCCAGTCCCCATGGAGAAATGCGTTCGAGGCAGTCTAATGGGAGGAGAAGGCTATCTGTCCCCGGCCCCTTCTCTCCGCACCGGCAGCACCGGTCCGTGTGATAATGCTTCATGTCCTTTACGTGCCGCCAGGTGAGATACATGGCACGTGCATGTGGCTTCGCAAACGCGTGGTCATGAGCCTTCCTCCTGTCCTTCCCACCAGATGCTGCGTGGAGTCGAAGGTGGAGAGCAAGCCGCTCTGTAAAGATGATCGAGCTGGCTTCAGAGCCTGTAGCTTAAACATCTACCTTGCTGGGTTTTAATGGGGTTGTCATCACTGGACTGTTAGCTTAACGTATGAAAATCAAGAACAGGCCTTTGTGCTGCTTCATCAATCCCGATAAACAATCGTCCGACAACAGAAAACAAGCCCTGATTTGGGAATGATTGCTTTCCGCGTACCCCCAGTAATGAAGTATGGAGCGGATCGAAGACGTATTGCTCACAGATATTAGCGCACACCCAGATGGCTCAGTGGCTTTTTTTTTAGCATAATAGATAATTCTTGCATTATGTGCCTAACAAAGACAAATTCTAGAACTAGCGGAAGGCATTTATTATATTAACAAGTGTGTTTTCGATTCGTTCAAAACAGAATGTAATTTAATCTCGGCTTCGGAGACAGATTGGAAATGTGAAACGTCTGCTTTTCCGAAGGGGTCCCCGTAGGGAGGCGCGCACTCGGGGAGTTTATCTTAGCGGCGCTGAAAGGGGGGTGGGTGGGCATCTTTTCTTCCAGTTTCTTTTTCATTTTCAACATAGAGAGCAGATTGTGTATATATGTCCTCGTCCCTCCCCAGGGCAACTGCTGAGCATAACATATTCCACTGTGAGAAAGAATCACTGTCTGATAGTGACGGGGACCGCTCTCAGTGCTCTGTGCGTGTGAACAGGAACCCGAGACCCGCCCGGCAGGGCTCCCCGTCCCCTGTGTCACTCCAGGGACTCTGGTGGGTGTGGCTCCAGTCCGGGTCGGAGGTTTGTGGTGTTGGGGGGACGCTCCCTGTGGACGATGACCCTGCGAAGGATGCTCACAGCCGTGGGAGGTTTGGGAATGATGCCGCACGAGCAATCGCAGAAGGACCTGGGCCTGGGGGGGCAGAGGCGGCCTCTCGGGTGGGGAGCATGGGGAGAGGAAGGGGCCTGCCCACGCGGAGGGGGCGTGCGGCCCCAGGAGGCGCCAGGACCCATGTCCACATCGCACGAGAGAAAATGCCCGAGTCATGTCCCCAGTCACCTCCCAGAGAAGAGAGCACCGCGGGCTGCATTCCCTGAGGGCTTCGGGAACTCGCATCGGGCTCTGGGGACGCGCAGGACAGGGAAGAGGGGTGACTGGAGATGACAGTGGGACCGTCCCCAAGGGAGCCTCCGTTTGAAGGGACTGGGCAGAAAGATAGACAGGCGACACTAGCGGACTGAGATGGAAACAGGAGGCAACGACTTCAGACAGGAATAAAGAAATCTCAGGTGGGAAGATCCCCATTAGTGTTGAACGCTGCTGGGGGCTTGTCGCAGAGCATCTGCCACCTCCCCTTCAGGGGGACAGCCACTTTCGATGAGGAAGAACTTGCTCTGATTCTGGTTAGAACAGCCAAGGAGATCATTCACGGCCTTGTAAAGAAGTGATGCCTCCGTATCTGGTCCTGGTCACGGGGAAGCCACTCACCTCTCTCTCTCAGAGACACCAGGCTGGAGTGGACACACTTGTCTGAGTGACCTCGGAGTCTGAGTGACCCCTGAGGCCCGGCCCATCCCAAGGCGGTATACACACTTCTTCCTTGTCACCACAATGTTTTCTTTCAGCGTCTCTTTATTAAGCACCTACTATGAGCTGGCCAAAATGCTAGGTCTGGGAGACACGGGGGTCCACACAGAGACCTAAACCCAGCTGCCACGGACCTTCCTGCCCAGTGGGGCCGAGGGAGCACAGACAATAGTCACAGGTGTGCTGGCTGTTAGGAAGACGCGCAGGTGCCATGGGAGGTGTCCCCGGTGCATCACCAGGTGGGGTAAGGGCAGACTGCGTGGAGGGGGTGATTTTAAAACTGGCCTACCCTCTGGAGAGGGGGGGGGTGGCAGAGGGGGCCAGAGTGAGCCACCTCGGGCACAGTGGCGGGTGTTCAGAAGTGACAGGGCACAGACAGGCAACAGAGGGGTGAGGGGCGCATCGCTCTGCCCTCCGCCGGCCGAGGCTGGCGTTCCCCTCTCCAAGTCCCCTGCAGTCCCCTGTCCCGGTACCTTTCAGGCACGAAGAGCCCCGGTTCGGCCAGCCTGCCCTCACGAGCTTCCTCAGGGTGATCCTACAGGACGAGTGAGCTGGAGATGGTAGGAGAGAACACCGAACACCGACAGCGTCCTGCTGTCTTCCGGGACTTGACAGGTGGCCAAGTGTGTCACGGACGCGCACGTTCGAAGAGGGCCTGCGAGTCGGAGACAGGGGAGGCCAAGGCCATGCGATTCTCAGAGCGCCCTGCGGTCCCCAATCCGGGCGCATGGACATGACAGGTTGTTTTCAAGGAAGAGCCCTGAAATCGACGTAACTCGGGTAAAGAAACAGACGGGGGGGGGGGGGGGTTTCTGCGCCGAGCAGCCGTGCGCCCGGACAGGGGGACACGGATTTTTCCGCGCGAAGGGAGAGAACGCCCCCCCGCCCCCCACCGCCCGCCCCCCAGAACGATGCTTCGGAATGGCTGATAGGCATGTGCTGCTATCCCGGTCCTTTTTATTTTATTTTTTCCATTTTCTTCCTTGTGTTGCTGTGGAGTTGCAACTGGCTGAGGCAGCCCTGAGTCATTTAGCAGCAAATGATGAAAACTGTCACTTGCCTCGGTCTGCACAGTAACCCGGCGCACAGGACGTGAGGTGGGTGGAGGGGCTGCCTGACAACACCTCCGGCCTCACCTGGATGGCAGGTGGGATGGGCCCTGTCCCTGGGCTGGGTCGGGGAGTGTCACCGTGAGGCTGCTCCTGCAGCAAGGTCACCTTGTCGACAGACACACCCAAACAGCCCTGGCAGAGGGCAGAGGCACCGGGACGATCTGTGGATCCCATGGGAGATGGCGCGCCAGAACACAGGTGGCAGAGTGCCCCTGACTGCGGAGTGACCCGGGACCCTGGCGGGGCTCACGGGCCCTATGGGACAGGGACCAGCCATGAGGTCGCAGGTAGCTTTGCTGAAATGCACCCCTGTGACCTCACTCAGGGGACAGGCGGGAGCTGCTCTTCGCCATCTGCTCATTGTCAAGGCACCCAGAACCTGTTACTAAACCACCTGACTCGGCAACGTTTAGCACGCCGCTTTCCCCTTTGCACCCCAAGTCTCCTCTTTGGCAACACAGAGGCGTTAGTCCCTGTAGCCGCGCATTACTGAGCTGAATAATGACATAATGAACGTGAAGGCACTTTGGGAAGTGCACGCCATTAAATTATTCAGACCCCGGAGTCCCTGGGCCCTTCAGAGCCCCGGTGCCAGCACTCACCACCGGCGAGCAACCACGCAGCCCCACCCCCGCCCCCCAGCCTAATGGTTTTAATGCGACTATGGACATAACCGCCGACCTGTCACTCCCATTTGGAAGGGACATAAACAGGAATGAGACAGCCCCCCCAGATCCCAACCTGCTTCTGCTTTCCTATGACTGTGCATCTCTTGGTACCCAAAGGAAGTGAACAACACTGCTAACGATCCACATGTTTCTAAAGGGCCACGTTGTTGGCGACATTCCTGTTGGTGACAGTTTAGAAATGATGTATTTAAAAACAACGTTCCAGAAGGGAGGGAGGAGAGCCGTGGAAACAGTGATGGTTGCGTATTTTTTAATTGAACAGCAGATGTAAAGTCAAAGGGGCTCCCAGGAAAGGCTGATGACCTGATGTCAGAGAATGCGGTGGGGCCAATGGGAATTTTGGGGACTCAGCCTCTTTTTCATACAATGCGAAGATTTTGCTGGAGTGAAGCTACACTCAACGTGCACCTGTCACTCCGAGTTCTGCCCACACAGTGTTTCTGTGTCAATCATTAACTAACAAATATTCACCCCGTTTCCATTACTTCAAGTGTGTTTTTACAAGATCTCTTTGGCTGCTGCATAGGGAATGAACTTGAACTTTGAGGAAGGGGAATAAAAGCAAAGAGCAGCTGGGAGGCTATGGCAGATGAACTCTGAGGGTGACAATAGAATGAAGACGCCTATTTGTCACTTGTCACTAACAAATAGATTAGCATGACTTCCAACAGATGAGAAGTATGGTGCATAAGAGAGAGAGAAGGAAATAAAGATGGTGCTTAGGTTTTGGCTTGACCAACTGGGTAGGTGGAGCTGTCATTTACTCGGATGGGGGAGACCAGGCAGAGACAAGATGGTGAGAAAAGCAGAGTCAAGAGCTCTCTTCTGGACGTGCTGTGTGTCGGACGTGCTTACAAGCCGTTCGATTCAAGTATGCAGCTCGGTTTGTAAGTGTGGGGCCCTGTCGGGAGAGGGGTCACGGCTCGCGGCGATCAGGTATCTACATCTAGGGAACTGGATGGGTCACTTAGGGGATGC
>PVJL010011885.1:30329-40396 GCA_004026885.1 Lyroderma lyra | reverse complement strand
CTCTGCCTTTGAAGGGGTCAAACGCGACACGCTTCCCGGACCCCAAGGGGAGGAGGCGCTTGTCCATCCACATCCGGAGCCCAGGGAAGAAGCTCTGGCTGAGGCCCCGGAGGACGCCCTGAGCCGGCCAGTATTTAGAGGTGACGCGAGGAGGGAGGAGCCAGGGGGACTGAGAAGCCATGGCCAGTGAGCTGAGAGACTGGGGTCCTGGGAGCCGGGGTGAGAGAACGAGAGATCGACGGCTGGTCTTCCGCAGACAGGCCAGCCAGGGCACGAGCAGTGATGGCACCGCGTAGCCTGCGTGACACCGTTCGGGTGTGCACTACACATCAAGCCCCCACGTCATCTCTCCTGGCCACCCTCCCCAAGTGAAAGAAGGAAGGAGGTGTCCTTGTCCGCAGGCCCCCGTACAAGCGCAGGCAAGGCTCCCCAGGGGGACCCCCGCTAGTCCTCAACTCCATCCTGAAACGCGTGGGCAGAGTTCAAACTCAGGGGCTCTGCTGGGGCTGGGCTCGCAGTCCCGGGCCTCAGTGCTGGTGCTCGAGGGACACCAACGACCCGCTTCCAGGAGCTGGGGAGGCAGAGTCCCTCTTTGACCCAGAGAGAGAAGGTGCGTCCTCTCTCTGGGTTACACTCAGATGAGCAAAGGAGCCCAGCCCTCAGAGCTCCCAAGGACACCGTTCTTCTCTCCCTCTCTCTCTCTCTCTCTCTCTCTCTCTCTCTCTCTCACACACACACACAATTTTTGTCAAGGTTTATCTGAGTACCGGGAACCCACAAAAGAATACAAAGACCTCCATCCTGAGCAGAAGGCCCATCATGCATCCTGCAGATTGTCTGACCAGACAAGGATTCTTAAATCCCTGGGGTGCAGGTGGGGGCTCAAATTTCCAGTGTCCCCAGGGGGTCTCCTTAGCCCACTTTTAAATTACTGGAAGCACAGAACAGGGAGGGGAGGGGTGCTGGCCAGCTGTATCCTTCACCAGCACCAGATCCCCAAATGCAAATGAATAGGCCAGAGGGACACAGTGGCCCCAACACCAATATCCAAGCCTCGGCCAAAACGTTCTATTAATAAACCCTGCAGAATGTTTCATCTTTTCCAAGAAGGTCAAAACATCCCTATCTCCCTCCCCAAACACATACACCAAGGAAGAACGTAGAAAACAGAATGGCAATATCTCATGAAAAATATTAAGAGACTGTCTTTCTTAATGAATGACAACTTACTTCATAAGATAAGAAAAATGCTTACCTTCCAAACCAAAGAAATTTGAAAGCAAAATTAACATTTTACAGCAACTAGCATTTTGTTCACAGCATCAGGGAAACCAAGTGTCCACCTGTCACTAATTTCCTATGACTACAAAGTCCCCTGCATTTCTGGGAAGAATGGTTAGTGTTTGGCATATTTTGGGTTGTAAGGGTACAAAAATGTAACTGAAATCAAAACATGTTGACTATATAAAATACCAGCGTTCCAGAACGTTCCTGCTCCCAATTCCTCACCTTATAAATAAAATGATTGTGTAAGTCGCTAACATAGCAACTGATGACTTGTACACACGCGGAGTTCATTGCACGTCCTCTAAAAATATAACTTGTATCATTTAAACCTGAAGTAGTGGTTTTGCAGAAATGGTCCAGTAGGTCCGCCAGCTGGTCCATGAATCTCTCTCTCTCTTTCTCTTTTTTTTTTTTTTCCTGGTATGACCTGAAATTTGTTTGTTTTCTTCAAAAGCAGGGCTAGGTCTTCCCACAGTTTTTCTATCGCCAATTGTAAACAGGTGGTGCTTAGGGTCTTTGATGCCTTAAAGAATGGCCAGACTGCAAGCTTATTACCATTGCTCTAAGGCACCTTAGTGAAAAGATACACAGCAATATGAACTGACTAAAATCACAATTTTCTTTTTCAAACAAGCCCAACTGTCTTTTATGAGCTGTGGTAGCAGTTTTGGGGAGCTAACATACACTCCAGTCAGCAGTTACTGCAACATTACCGGCAGCTCGGAACGCTAAATCAACTCAATAACCCAATACTGATCTGCCCCCGTTATCTATGGCTTCAATTAAAAGGACGTCAGAGCGGTCTTTGCCTTGAATTTGTTCACCATAGGTGGCTTAATTCTACACTTAAAATACATCTTCTAGTAGGCCTACAGGTCACCAAACCACATTCCCCGAAGTTACACACGTAAACACTTTTATTAAAATCGTTTGCACATAGACATAGAATATTGTCTTACCATACAGAACTCTGTACAAAGTATGCGCCATTGAACCCTCACATCTACGGGACCTCATCTTGAACTCGGAGCAAAGGAGAAGATGGGGGGTGGGGGTGGGGAGACCACTGCATCATGGCATCTCAACTCTTCCTGCTGTCACAATGTATCATAGTTCTGTCTCTGTACACGGCTCTTACGGCCCCTCCTGCCAGGCTAAGAAGCTCTTCCTTCCCTGAGGAATGCTTCCAACTGGAGGAAACAGCGTGGAAACACCCTGTTGGAGGACACAATGTGTATCTCCCTGCAGTTGTTTGTGTTTTTATGGGAAGTTTTAAGATTGTTTGTGGGGGGCGGGTGTCTTCACTCCCTTGTCAGTTAAGTTGAAGGGAAAGAACTTCCAAGAACAGTTTAAACTCGCTCTCCAGGAGATGCGATCTTGTCACCTGCGCTTGTTTCCTGCAGTGCGAACTTGAGCCGCAAGCAAGCCAGCTCTTACTGGATTAGCATTGACCTCCTGCCACCTCCACAGACCCGAGCGGAGAGTACTGCTGCCTGGGCAGTTTGGGAACAGGCGTGTGGCCATCCGCCTCCTCCGAGACCACCGGCACAGCGCCCGCCGCGCCTCTGCAGATTCGGCTGCACCCAGAGCAAGGCGCTCCCCTTCCTCGGGGGGGCGGGGAGACCGGCCCCCACGTCTTTCTGGCACATGGGCTCCAAAGGGCACGCCCTCGCGCGCCCACTATGGGATCCCCCCATTCCCAACTCCAGGCTCTCCAAAGGAAGCGCGCACTGCTCGGTCACAGCCCCCCTGCGAGTCCCAGGAGGCCTCACCAAAGGTTCAAAGGGCGCCTCGTCTGCCCCTTGCCCCTGGCGTCCCCGGCGTCCCTGTCCCCGCGCGGCCTCCCGCGCCTGGCCCCTCGCACTCACCAGGAGGAGGTTGTGTGCCACCAGGTAGCCGAGCTGCGCGCTGCCCCGGACGCCGGGGGCCAGGCGACCGGTGGCGTAGCCGTGCCAGGCCACCACGTAGGGGTTGTCGATGGTGATCCAGTACTTGACCTGGCCGCCGAAGTGGCGGAAGCAGAGCTCGGCGTAATCCCTGAAGTGGTCGGCCAAGGCGCGGTTGGCCCAGCCGCCGTAGGCGTCCTGCAGGCGCTGCGGCAGGTCCCAGTGGTACAGGGTGACCACGGGCTGCACGCCCAGCTCCCGCAGCCGCTCCAGCAGGCGCCGGTAGTAGCGCAGCCCCTCGCGGTTGGGGGCTCCCGCGCTGCCATTGGGGAGCACCCGCGCCCACGAGATGGAGAAGCGGTAGTGGGTGACCCCGAGCTCGCGCAGCCCCTCCGTGTCGCGGAAGACGTTGTTGTAGCTGTCGCTGGCCACGTCCCCGGTGGCGAGCGGGGGCGGTGTCGGGGCGCCCGCCGGGAGGCCGGGGGGCGCCGCGGGGCGGTGCGTGAACGTGTCCCAGATGGACGCGCCCTTGCCGTGCTGCCGCCAGCCGCCCTCCGTCTGGTAGGCGGCCGTGCCCACGGCCCAGACGAAGCCGTCGGGGAAGGTGTCGTGGAGGAGCCCCGCGGCCTCGGGGGGCGGGGCGCGCGCGAAGCGGGCCCAGGTCTGCGCGCCGTCGCCGGGCTCAGCGCGCAGGCGGCGGCCGCCCAGGGCCAGCAGCAGCAGCAGCAGCGGCGGCGGCGACAGCGGCCGCGGGCGGCGCGGCGGGGCGCGGACGTGCATGCTGCGCGGGAGCCGGGCGCCGGGGCCCCGCGTCGCCCCTTTATGCCCGCGCCGCCCGCCGCCCGCCCCCGCGCCCCCCGCCGGCCCCCCTGGCAATCATTACCTGCCGGCGCCGCCCTCGCCCTGACGCTCCGGGCTGCGGAGGAAAGGCCCCTGCGCCCGGGCGCCATGGGGGTCGGGGGGGACCCAGGTTCCCGCCGCGGGGACCGTGCGGGTCCAGGGGGCAGGCGCGGGGTCTTCACCGCTTTACGTCCCGCGAGGGGCCCAGAAAAGCGTTAGATGGATGTGGCCCGGGCCGACGAGGAACTGGCCGAAACCCTGTTGGGATTCTGCCGGAGGACTCGAGGGGTCAGAGGCTCCTGGAGAGCCACCCGCTCGCGCGGGGCTGGACGCGTCCCTCGCAGGCCGGGGTCTCGGGAGCCCTCACGGAGACACGGGGACGCAGGGGCTGTCCTGAGGACTTCCCTGACTCGGCTCCGGGTTCTCGTCACCGCCCCGAAGCAGTGCGTGTTGTCGCATTGGATCCTGCAGAACTGCTTGGTGAGCTTCAAAGGACCGTGTTGACGGCCCTTCTGAAAAGCAGACGGAAGGAAACACAAAAGGGGTCCGCTCTGAGTGGCTGCCCCTTCCACGTGTCGGCCTTCTGCATTCATTTCAGGAAAAGCGCCTGTTGGAGCTTCGGCTGGGGCTGAGCAGGTCACTTACTGTGCAGAGTCGTGCAGGCCGCCCTGCCTGGTCCCACAAACCCACCAGAGCTGTGGAGAGAGAAGGGAGGACGGAGCTAGCCCAAGTGACCAGTCCCTCTGTATCAAAACAGAGTCACTACCCTTTCCAGTTGCCAAGGAGCCCTTGGACAGAAGTTGTGGGGACTCAGTGTCCATCAGAAAGTGTGTGTACGTCAGGCCTGGGCTTCCGCCTGCGACCTTGGCCAGGACAAGCCTTAGGACCCTCATGTATCAAATGGAAATGACAGTGTCTGCGCTGCCACCCGGCAGGGGGTGCGATCTCGCTGATAGTGTCTGTAGCTGCCTTCCAGCCTTGGGCCTCGGCCAGCCAGGGCTGAGTGACAGAGACCCCCATTGTGCGCTGTTTCATAGCTGTAAAGTCAGTGAAGTTCTAAAGGTCACAGAGGAAGGCACCTTTATTAATTCTCTTAAAGTGTAAGCGCATCAGTTCATTCCGGGACTGCAGCTAGCACGTACTACCGTGCTAGTAAGGCTAAGCCATCAGACTGCAGCCAGACTTATGCCATTCTGTCACCTGTGGCATTTACATTTTTCATTAAATGTGAAATAAAAAACAATGACGCTGGCAATTAAAAAAAATTAACCACTCAAGTGCACGGTCACATTCCTTCCGGCTAAATACATAGAAGCGCGCCCGAGTCTGCAGGCAGGACCAAGCGCTGCCCCTCCTGGGCGGCGGACCGGAGCATGGCCCGGTGTGGCTCGGAGCGTGGCCGGGTGTGGCTCGGAGCGTGGCCGGGTGTGGCTCGGAGCGTGGCCGGGTGTGGCTCGGAGCGTGGCCCGGTGTGGCTCGGAGCGTGGCCGGGTGTGGCTCGGAGCGTGGCCGGGTGTGGCTCGGAGCGTGGCCGGGTGTGGCTCGGAGCGTGGCCCGGTGTGGCTCGGAGCGTGGCCCGGTGTGGCTCGTTACGTCCCATTAGCAGTGCTTTGTGGGACTCGTGGCAAACAGCTTGGGCCGAGCGTTCCCCTGTGTTGGTCTGTTTCCTCAGGGCACAGTGGGTCTGTTGCTCTTTTCATTTAACCAACAATACGTTTTTGAAGTTGTTTAGAGCGGTTATTAAAGAGACAGACCCGGCTGAGTGCCCGCTGCGCACTGGGAGTTCGCCTCTGCGAGGGGGCCGTACAGCGCGTGTCTGCCCCCGGGTGGGGCATCGGGCCTTCCGCGTTTGCAGAGGTGACCCCCGGCGACGGTGCATTTAACCCAGCGATAAAGGTGGCGCGGTGACGACTAAACTTCCCAGAACTCAGGCTTCACCAAGGTCCTGTCCGTGGCTATTGTTCTGGATTCCTGCCATGTGACTAAGGGCTGCGTCTCACGTCCTCGTGTCTTACCGGTCACCGCCACCTCAGCGTCGGCAATGACGACTCCCCCAAACTGAGAGTTTTAGGACTTGCTGCGCTTCGCGGTTACTGGCACGCTGGAGGAAAGGACACGTTCACGTGTACTGACTGACTTTTGTCGTGGTGATCATTCTGGACAACCTGACGGTGGCCCTGGAGCTGACACATTGCGTGTCTGGCCACAGTTCTCCTGTGTGCTCCGGGGACCCCGGGGGGACTCTGTGGCCAAGGTACCGGAAGGGGACCGGCCGCCCCGTGCGGGCCCGGACCCCACACCACCCCCGCCAGCCGCAGACACCGGCCCCGCTGGGAGCTCCTGCCGTCGCCCCCTGAGGGCTGACAAGCCCTGCCCTCAGGACGGGGCGGCCCCGCAGAACCGGGGCAGGAGCGCGGACGGCTGGGCTGTGCTAGCCGTTGAGCAGTGACGCCCATGCACACCAGCAGGCGAGGCCAGGGAAGGAGTCAGCGTCTGGTTGTGAGCGGGCTGGACGTTTCCGGGAAGACGTGACAGTGGCCGGGCTTTAAAGAGTCAGCGCTGCCAGGAGCCCTGGAGCAAGGAGGTAGCGGGGAGGCCGACCGGACGCACCGTTTGGACAGGACAGAAAACAGCGGCCTGTCCCCTGTCAGCCCCGTCTGCCCGGGCGTCGGCAGGCTGACCGCACGCACCGTCTGAAGCGGGACGGGGCCCTTGTGCTGGCCCGTTTAGAACAGTACATCTGCTCGGCCTGATAACAGCGAAATAAAACCTAGAAGAAAAAAGTGTTCACTGTGTTTTGTGGTTTAAACACAAAAGTCTATTATTTGTGCCAGGACCGAGACGGTAGCTGGGGGTCAGACCGTAAAGCCTCTGTGACAGGTTTTTGTCATTCTGTCACCTTGGAGCTCCCCCTCACTCACTAAATGTCTGCTGAGTGCCAAGCTCTGTGCTGGGCACCGGGAAGGCCTTGTAGACGGAAAAGGCGGGGACAGTAAGGTTGACAAAACAGTCCGAGGACCCCCGCCCTCCTCTCACACCAGCCGCTCTTCCCGTCTCCACTGTCACTGCTCGGCTTCTGGTGGTCCGTGCAGCACGCTGAACTGGCTCCACACCTCAGGGTCTCGGCCTGGCCCTTTGCTGTCCCTGAGCCCTGCTCCTCCTGTCCCTGAGCCCTGCTCCTCCTGTCCCTGGAGCCCTGCTCCTCCTGTCCCTGGAGCCCTGCTCCTCCTGTCCCTGGAGCCCTGCTCCTCCTGTCCCTGAGCCCTGCTCCTCCTGTCCCTGGAGCCCTGCTCCTCCTGTCCCTGAGCCCTGCTCCTCCTGTCCCTGGAGCCCTGCTCCTCCTGTCCCTGAGCCCTGCTCCTCCTGTCCCTGGAGCCCTGCTCCTCCTGTCCCTGAGCCCTGCTCCTCCTGCCCCTGAGCCCTGCTCCTCCTGTCCCTGGAGCCCTGCTCCTCCTCAGCTGACTCCGAGAGCAACAGCTGCATTCTAGAATGGTGTTCTCTGACCCTCCACCCTAAGCAGTTACCTGCCGTCACTCTCAACCGTTTTCCTCGCGAGCTATCTCCGACCATGGGGATCTGGCTTTTTCTTTGCAGTGTCTCCAACACCTGGAACAGTGCCTGCCCATGACCGGTCCTCACACGCATTTGTGGAATAAATGAGTGAGTGAATGAATGAATGATAAGAACCAGCTGAAGCCCATGGCTGAGACTCGGGAAGCCACAGCCTGGCTTCCAAAGGAGGCTGCGATTCACTAGTAATCTCTTCCCCGAGCACAGGAAAGACAGGTGGCCACACCAGGGCCACATGTGACATCCTGCGTGTGCACGGTGGCAAGCCACGTCCGAGCCTACTGTGCCTACTAAAACCTCAGGCAGGCGATGATACGACGGGAAGCAGAACACAAAACGGTGTCGCTGTGGAGCAGTTTACGTGCCGACACACCTGGGACATCGGGTACACCTGTGACAGCCCAAGTGGCTGGAAAAGGCAGGGACACGAGGGTTCGGAACTTCCCTGACCTAGCAAATCCCGCATCCCCCGAGGTCTCCGAAGTGACAAGTGTCAGGTGCGCCCTCGCGGAGAACTGAGGAGACGAGGGCCCGCCCTCGCGCGGGTCTCCTTGCGTGCTTCAACAACCAGATTAGAAGGGGACGCGCCCAAACACGAGCACCAGCTCCCTCTGGGTGGGGAGATTCCAAGTAACTTTAAATTGTCCTGTTTTAATATCTTCCAAATTTTCTAAATTATTAGTTTTACAATCAGGAAAAAGAAATGTTGATGGAAACCATCTGCATCGAGTTCACAAGGTGGCCAGAGCAGGAGTCAGAGTGTGGGATGAGGGGGCCCCCGCTGAGCACGGGGTGCTGGCACTGTGGGGTGGATCCGTAAGAGCCCGCTGGACACCTCAGGTGTGCTGGACGGGCCGGGATCGGCTGGGGTCCCGCCCCTGTTTTCCTTCCTGCAGAGGGAGCAGCGCACCCCAAAGCCGCCCCCGCTCGGCGCGCTGCCGGTGGGGCTCCAGCCCAAAGCCGAGGGAGTTCGTTTCGGGGGGTGGGGGGAGGGAAGTGAGCTAAGCCATTCCTGCCTACCAGTGGCCCTGGGGTGAACGGAAACCTCCGGGGACAGCTGGGGAGGGGTCACAGGCTAACGGAGACTCCTGCCAAAGAGAGCAAGCCAGCCCAGCAACTCGGGAGCACCCAGACCTCGTTGCAGAGAGAACGGGGAATCGCTGTGGAGAAATGAGCAGTTTGAGTGCTTTCGTGAACAGCAAAGGCAAACCGGTGCTTACAGTAACAGAAGAGTTGATGAAAAAGTGGCAAAGCGAACGTCCAAGTTACTTTTAAATGAAAGATTATCCGTAAGCGGTCAAATGAGGAAGAGTGCGGGCCGGCTGGGTCTGAGGTGCCCCCGGAAAACACCACCACGAGATCGAGGTTGTGACGTATATGTGATAATTAAGTACAAGTCAGCCGGAATGTGCTAAGTTTGCTTTAAAAAGTATGGAACGACAGGTGTGAAGATGCATGTACATAAAATGATGTGCAGCACAGAAAGAATTTTTCTGCAATGCAAGGAATATCACAATCGCATCTAGTAAGACAATAGTGATATTTCTTTAAACCTGATAAGAAATGGATATTTTTTACAGTCTACCATTTATTAAATTCACAATTTGGGCAATTGTCATGGAAAGCCATTTAGAGAAGCAAAAATATAAAGAAATGTAAAACTCATTTTAACGAGAGCAGTTTCCTGCAAATACACGAGGAAGAATAAAAATCGTGACAAATACTACTTTGTCTACCCAAAATTTTCAGAAACAAAACCCCAGGAAGCATCCTTAAATTGTGTTGTTTTGCAAACCAACAAGGGGTTAGAGTAAAGCAGAGCAGGCCTTCCCAAAGGAGGGGTGGTCCCAAGGACACTAGAAGTGGGGACCGACCTGTGCAGAGCAGCCACGCACAGCGACTTAAAGTGGGCGCGCAAGGGAACAATTTGTCTCACGCTCTAGTTCTTTCTGCTCTTCAGACCCAAGATAAATACCACCTTCTGTATCAGGTAATCTCACGCCTGTAGCCTATGCCTCCAGCAACATTCGGAGGTCATCAAGGATTACAGGTCAGTGAGGAGCTAGTTTGGAACTTTTATTGAACCTGTTTCATGGCTGATAATGAAAGCAGTATTTTCAGGAACCCTGTAAAAGATCAAAAGTGCTTTCCCACGTAGGAAATATGTGAATTAGTCACCTAATGGCAAAGCTCGGTCCTCACCAAGGTCATCGAGCCCCAGGAGAAGAGAGGCGGGCTGTCCTCAGCTCACTTTGGCCACCACCTCCCCTGACCCAGCCCTCCTGGGGCGTCCTCCGCTCCCCACCCCCTGTCAGGGGGGCATTTTCACTTACAGGACCTTGGCAACCACCTGTAAACTTGATTCTAGCTGCAGAACCTCTTTCCGTAAAAGGAGCCTTAGGAATTAAACAATTTTTGAAGCACTAGGAACACACGTGAGAGGCAGGCAAGGAGCCCAGCCCCAGCCCCAGCCCCCAGCCCCCA
>PVJL010011885.1:0-30229 GCA_004026885.1 Lyroderma lyra | reverse complement strand
TTTAAATGCATTATCAACTTCACGGGCTCAGGCGAGGTACAGTGGTTATCAGTGAAGACTTAGAACACTGGGTGGAGAAGAGGTGCACGGGGAGCATAGCCAAGTACCCTGTAATAACTGCGTGGGGCCAGGCCGACCCTGGACTGGTCGGGGGGATCACTTTTAAATTATATCAATGTCTAGCCACCATGCTGTACCCCTGAAACTCATATAAAATAACACTGACTGTCAGCTGTAATTGAAATATTTAAAAAATGGGGAGGGAAGGTGAAGGGGACTAAGAAGTTCAAATGTCCAGGTACAAAACAAATAAATCATGCGGATGTGACGACAGCACGGGGTTGTAGTCAGTGACCACGCGACAGCGTGGGACCGTGTTGGATCGCTAGAGTTATGGTGATCACTTCATTAGGTGTGTAAATGTTGACTAATGATGGTGTACACCTGAAACTAATATAACACGGTATGTTAGCTACATTTTAATAAAAATCTTTTAAAAAATAAATAAACAGAATCAGTTACTTGAATTAATGAATTCTCAGGAGTTACTAAAGATTAGTTTTTAATAGGACATGTTGAGTTTGTAGTCACTCGGGACTTAGATATAGCTAAACATACTTGTAAGATTTTATTTTTTTTATAAAAGACCAATATGCAAATCATTTAAACAACAATAAGTCTTCTCCAGGTCTATCACATTATTTTATGTTGCAGCTTATTTTTAATTATATTTCTTGGATTTTAATGGTTTTAATAGCATCACTTGAGATTAAAGCTACATTGAAGATAAATCTCATTTCTTACATGCCAGGTACCACTCAAGCAAGATAAAGTATCTTAGAAGACCCCTTTTGCAGCAATAAACTTGTATTCTTCTCTCTGCTCTCACAGCATATGCAATTCTCTAACTGAAGTTGATAAACAGTCTCATTATCTCATGTTCATAAATCATATTTAGGCCCTGATAGCATCAGAGGAGCAAATACAAATACAGTGTCTGGAGAAAGGAGAGCTTTAATACATTTTTATTAAAGTGAATTACATTAAGCGATCACCAGTAGTTTTCCCGGCCCCCGTTCGCTGTTTATCTTCGGAGCCGGCCCAGTCCCCGGCCCCCAGACCCCCGCCCATCGAGCATGCCCGTGTGTCTCACAAATACCTTCCAATGCGTATCTGGAGCTGTGTGGAGGTATGTATTTTCTCTCAACCATGTATTTTTGAACGAATTCATTGTTTCGAATTTGCGTACTATTGACCACTTGATTACTACATGTCGTTTTGTTGTTTCATACAAGTAAAGACATGAGCGTCTTCTCCCTCCTTTGAAAACGTACTGTACTATACTCCTGCTCTAAAAGGGTCACAACTGCACATTGTTTCTCTTTTTAAATCTATTGTTCATTTTTTAAATTGCAGTAAAATACACATAACAAAATTTGCCGTTTTAACCACTTTTAAGTGTACAGTTCAGCTGCATGAAGTACGTTCACCTTGTCACACAGTCATCGATACCACCCTCCTCCAGAACGTTCTCATCATCCAAACACTGAAACTCAGTCCCCATTAAATGCCAAGTCCCCCCACACCGTGGCAACCACCACTCTCCTCTCTGTCTCTATGAACTAGATGCCTCATTTAGGTAGGATCGTACAGAATTTGTCCCGTTGTGACGGGCTTACTTCCCTTAACGACGTCCCTGAGGTTCATGTATGTTGCGCCGGGCATCAGGGGCCCCGCCCTCGTCCAGGCTGAACGCGTGTTACTGCGTGGCTAGGCCCCACTCTGTCCACCCGCTCCCGCGCCGACGGACGCTCGGGCCGTTCGCACTGTTTGGCTGTCGTGCATGATGCTTTGAACGTGGGCATACAAAGATCTGTTCAGGTTCCTGCTTTCCCTTCTTTGGGGTGCACACCTGAAGTGGAGTTGCTGGGTCACATGGTAATTCCTGGTTGAATTTTTTAGGAGCCACCACACTGTTCTCCACAGCGGCTCCCCCATTTTACATTGCATCAGTGCTGCCCAGGACCCCAACGCTCCACACCTCGCAAACACTTGTCGTTTTCTGGGTTTCGTTTTCGTTCTTTTCACAATAGCCACCCTAATAGGTAGGAAGTGGTATCTTACTGTAACTTGGATGTGCATTTCCCAATGATTAGTGATACTGAGCATTTTTGATGTGCTTATTGGCCATGTGTATGTCCCTTTTGGAGAAATGTCTATGTAAGTCCTTCACCCCTTTTTAATTGGATTGTTTTTCTTCTCGAGTTGTGGGAGTTCTTTAGGTAGTAATCTCTTACAGAACGTATGATTTGCAAATATTTTTCCCATTCCATCGGTTGCCATTTCCTTGATAGTATCCTTTGATACATACACATTTTGGTGAGGTCCAATTTATTTCCTTTTTTCTTTCATTGCCTGTGCTTTTGTTGTTATATCCAAGAAAATATTGCCAAATCTATATCATGTTTTCTTTTAAAGAATTGTAACCTTCCAATGTGATGGTGTTTGGGGACGGGGCCTTTTCGAGGTAACTGGGGTTAGATGATGTCATGAGGTTGGGGCTTTGGTGATGGGACTAGTGCCCTTATAAGAAGGTGAAGAGATGAGAGCTCTCTCTCTGCCATGGGAAGATACAGCGGGAAGGTGGCCGTCCACAAGCTGGGAAGAGAGACCTTACCTGGAACCAAATTTGCAGACACCTTGATCTTGGACTTCCCAGCTTCCAGAACCGTGAGAAATAAATGTCTGTTATTTTAGGCACCTAATCTATGACATACTATTTTGTCATAGAGGCCTGAGCTAACTGAGACACATGGGATTGATGAGAGCCATGGGCACTGAATGATACATCAGTATATAACATAAATTTTTATTCAAGATTTCTTTGGCTACTTTCTCTTTGCTTTGCTTATGAAGTCTTACACTGAGAGGCAAACAAGGCCAAAAGGTTCTCTTCCACTGACTGGAAGCTCTGCAATCTTGTGTGGACCTTAGGGAAGATTTTTTTTTTTTTTTTTTGGAAGGATATGAAATGCATCATCATCATTTGCAGACTCCTCTCTTTTGGGAAATGATCTCAGCAATTAATTCATAAGACAAGGGTTGACACCCTTACTCCACCGCCCATCCTCCTGCAACTTACACGGGCGTGTCTGCTCTTTAAAATGAGATCCTTTCCCCCAAAGGAAAGGGTGAACGGTGGAACTTAGGATATTGGCCACCTCGGTAAGCAATCAGGAATCATTTACTTTGCACTCACGGATGCGTCAGGATCACACATGACCTTGGAACTCCTCTAGCACCTCTCCTACACTCCGCTAACAGACCCTGTGCCTACTCGATCTAGTCTTTTCACCCACAACTGTTCCAGAACATTCTTTTTATGGTTTATAAATTTTCCTTTTAGATCAGTGAGTGGAATCATATTGAATCCTCTATAAAAGGGCAACTCACCAGAAAGAATACGTGAGCACACAGTGCTGGGGGGGGGGGGTGCTCTCCTTGGGAGAGGAAGTGGACAGCCCAGCAGGGCAGACGAGGTGAAGCAGGGGAGGCGACCAGGATGCAAAATGCAAGGGGGCGCCATGCCCAGTGCTGACTGTGCCCCTGCAGGGCCCCGGGAGTGAGCACCTCTTAACATTTCGCACCTCACTGGCCTCACCCCAGTGGCCCCAGCTCTTGTGGGCTCGACTAACACTGTTCCTTCTGCCCCTTTTATCAGATCTGTAGGTTTCCAGGTGATCCAGTTGCAGACCTGGTGGGTGATTGTGACATAAATTGTTTAAAACACTGGACTGGGAGGTTCTTTTTGCCAAATAAAGCAAGGCTTTGTTTGGAATTTTACATAGATGCACTGACTCCAAAATGTTTAGAACAATTTGGATGATATTGATGTCCTCCCAAATCATTTCAGACAGGGTTTTTATTCCCTTGTGGTTACGTGTGTCACCAACTTGAAGTGAAATGACAGATTCCAAGGGCTCTCATCACCTGAGATGGTCATAAGAGGTACTCCTTGGGTCTCGGGCCTGCTGGAGGCTGGTGGAGGCCCGGCCAGGAGCCGCAGCGGCTGGAGACAGCTGCCTGCAACGCCTGCAGAGCAATCCATGGGGACCGAAGGCAGTCCAGAAGCAAGGTGAGCAAGGCCGGTGCCATCTGTCTGCTCCGGGTGGGGTCAGTGAGGGTCGGAGGTGGTGGCCGCTGGGCCCAATCCCAGTGGGCAGGGCAGGGCAGTGGGTGCTCCCATCTGTGTCCATGCAGCCATCAACATGGGAGGTCCGCTGGGGAGGCAAGATGAGTACCCATTAGTCCATAGCAAAAGCTTATTGACTATTTTTAAGGTGTGCTAGCTTTCCTGCTTGCCTCCCCAGACCTGATCCCTCTGGCCTGCTTTGTGCCCATGAGGCTGGCCTCCCTGACTGCCCCTGGCCGGTGACATCTGCTCAGGTGCCGGCGACGGGAGGCCCTGGCAGTAGATCAGAGTGGGAACGAGAGGAAGATCGGGGCACTCCTTCCCCTGCTCCTTGCTTCCATCAGTCTGATTATGGCTCCTTCCTCCTCTTCTATGAAGGCCCCGGCCAGGTGGCCCCTGCAAGACTCCTGTCCCCACGGGCTCCAGGGACAGCATGTCTTCTGGTCCCTTTAGGCTGCCGGCTGGTAATCCATGTTCCTTGAGGGCCTCACTCCTCCTAGAGAGTTCCCTTAACTCTGTCTCCACTTCCGTAAATAGTCACTTTTTGGTTAAATCCCTTTGAGTGGAATTTTACTTCTTGCTGGAATTCTGACTGACGCAGTCCTATCCATTTATTCCTGTCTATTCCTACTCCCAGTGTTTTGTAATTGTATAGAATCACTTATCTCCATTTCCCACGAAAAGAAAGAAAAGCATAAAACAGGGATCTGGGTTCACCTTACAACACGTAGAAATTGAGGGACAGTAAGGAAATGTGAATACGTAAATATAAGACAGGGATGGTATTAGGGTTCTCTGCAGAAACAGAACCGGTAACACCCACAGAGAAGAGAGAGATTGGTGGAGCCTAAAGAATTGGCTCATGTGAGCAGGGAGACTGGAGAGTGTGGGCCAGCGGACTAGACACCCAGGCGAGCGACGGCGCGGGCCCCGCCCAAAGCCGGTGAGTTGGGGGCACCCCCTTGGCTGGGGGATCAGTCCTTCAGGCCTTGGACGGATTGGATGAGCCCCGCTCGCAACAGGAAGGACGATCTGCTTTACCCAGAATTCACCGATTTAAACGTTAATCTCATCCAAACTCCCCCTCCAAGTGGACACGTACAATTAACCATCACAAGAACTTAGATCATTGAAAGACTGTAAAGCGATCCTCAACCATCAAGAAGCAACTGGACAAACTGAGAACAATGTTTAGTCTTCCGACGACGTACGGCAGCCGATCGGCGTTTGCACGCACACGTGGGGCGTGGTTTGCTTGGTCATTTCATTTACTCAAACGTGGAAAGGAAGCGTGTCCTCATTCTTCTGAGTAATTTAAACACGAATATAAACACACACACGCGCATTTATGCTTATCATTTGTGCCACTGAAGTAGCTCAAGCCCAGGGCTTCGCGACCTTCAGGAGGTCCCGGCCCTGGAGTTAAGTGTCACTCTTACCACACACGCTGGGCGGCGCCCCGCAGTGGACAGCCCCCTCCTGGGGTGCGGGGCCAGGGAACCGTGCTCTCCGAAGCTGCCGGGTCTGGACGGACTTACACTCGGCTCTCTAAGCGCACTGCTGCGCCGAGGCCCCGTGCTTTTACTCTCGGTAATTAGAGAGGGCAAAAATGCGGTTTTAATCTTCTGACTCCCATTTTCTTCTGTTTCCAAGGCACAAAGTGGCAATTCCCTCACACTCTACATAAAGAGGCGGATCACTCACGTAGAAAAACTCTTTTATGAGACTCTGGGGGTGGGGGAGGTGTATGAGGGCATGAGAGTCTTCATTAAAAAGAGATAAATGGCTCAATTTTCAAAGAAAGACCTACATATGAATAGAAATCTCCTCCCTGATGCCTTTTCTGCAGCATTGGGTTCCTCTCGGACAAATGAAATGGTGGCATTGTTTTCCTGGTTTTGTTTGTTTGTTTGTTTGTTTTAAGTAGGACTCAGAATGCAGCTCCATTTCTCATCTCCTTTTCCATGCCCAAAGCACGGTTCCCACGGGTGGCAAAGCGTTTCTTCCATCGATATGGAGCTTAATGTTGTCATACAGTTTTTTATCAAAAATATGTTAATTTTGTGGTGTGCCAGCTTTTTTATACCCAAGTCCACAGCACAATAGGCAGGAAAATTTAAAATGAGTCACTCCGTGAGGCGTGTTTAAGGGTGTAGCCCAGGAAAGGTCCCCTTTCGCCCTGGTGAGAACCTGTTTGCAAACACACAGGTGGACAGCACAAGCAGTGAAGGGACTGAGATGCAGGCTCCTTTGCATCATCAGTAAAGCTCCCCTGGGCTCCTTCCGACGTGTATTTTTCCGTGTACAAGATGATACTTTTGTCTAAAATGGTTAGACCAAAAATTGGGGAGTAACACAGGAGTAACCGATTGAGAGGGTTTCTTAACATTTAGTCAGAAAAGTAGGGGTCATCTTATACTTGGGGAGCGTCTTCTACACAGAAAAATACGGTCGTTTCTTTTTCTCCCCGGGCCCCACACCAAGGGAGGAGTCACACTGCAGGCAACAAACAAGGACAGTTTCCCCTGGGGCAGAGGGCGGGCTCCCTGGCAGTTTCAGAGCAAAAAGAGGTTACATCAGAAAACATCTGCTCAATGTCAAACGGTGCAGCCGCTGTAGACAAGAGTATGAAGGTCCTTCCCAAAATTAAACATATGAGGTCTGACAATTAAGTTCACTAACTTGTCACCACGAACTTACATTGGCAGCACTGTACAAACAACTCGGTAAGGTGTTGTCACCTTGGCACATCAGTGTCTCACAGCTGTGTTCGTGTCAATGTGTGGCAGTGTCTTGCTGAGTGGCGTTTATTATTGTGTGTTTTTGTGTACATCCCGAGAATGTCAGCGCTTGAATTAGAGCAATGAACAAACATTCAATTTCTTGTTAAAATTGGCAAGAGTGGAAGTGAAATCTGGGACATGTTATTCCAACTTTATGGGGACAATGCCATGAAGAAAACAGCAGTGTACAAATGGATTAAACGTTTTTCTGAGGGGAGAGAAAGTGTCACTGATGAAGAGAGGTCACGGCAGCCAGTAACAAGCAGAACTGATGAAAACATTGCAAATAGTCATCAAATTGTGCATCAACATCATCAGCTGACTGTGAGAAGCATAGCAGATCAAGTAAACACCGATAAAGAAACAGGAAAATCTTCACTGAAAATCTTGGCCTGAGAAAGGTGAGTGCAAAAATGGTCCCCAAGGAGCTCACTGATGAACAAAAGCAAAGGAGAGTCGAAGTTTGCCAAGACCTTTTGGAGAGTCGACGATGTTTTGGGCCGTGTTATCCCTGGTGATGAAACATGGGGGTACCAATACAACCCTGAAACAAAGCATCTAAGTGCACAATGGAAGTCAGCCAGTTCTACACGACCAAAAACTTTCCATTGGTCCAAATCAAGAGTACAAACAATGATGCTAACCTTTTTTGATATCGGAGGGATAGTTCATATGAATTTGTACCAACTAGACAGTCAACCAAGTCTTTCCTGAAAGATAAAGGAAATATTGAATGGAAGACATTTTGATTACATTCAGGACATCAAGGGTCATACGACGACAGCTCCAATGGCTATTCCAGGAAAAGAGCTTCAAAATAGCTTTGAATGCTGAACTAGGTGCTGATGTCCATGCACAACTCCCCAAGGGGAGGACTTGGACAGTGACCACAGTGATTCTCAGCAATTTCTAGGATGAGTTTGTGAAATTAATTGTCCAACCTCATACATGCATGGTTAAATAGATGCAAGAAAAAGATGTGGTTATTCCATTTCTCTGTGGCCTATTTATGCAACCACGAAAGCACCAGCATCCAAGAAATAATTGTCCCTCTGCCCCAAATACTGTCTCAATGAGCCATAGCAAATTTGAGAACCAGATCTTTCAGGCGTGTCCCACTGAGCTGCCTATTTCCAAGCACATTCTGTCACTTCCTAAGACAAACTTCCCTGCTAGATGCAGCCATTATCTTTAACACAGGAGGCAACTATTGATTAGCTATGGTTTGGAACCCTCTATTAATAACATAATATCATGAAAAATAATAGTAGATGGGAAAGAAAATTTATCCAATAAATCAAAATGCCTGTCAGCATTTATCAACAGTTTATTAGTGTAATTCAGTAGTTCATCGACAGATGCAATTCTGAGATTTTATTTTCTATTTGCATCTCTCACTTTTTTTTTTATTTTTTCATATCCTGCTATCTCTTAGGCTTAATTAAATTTTTTTCTCATCCCTATCATATGACTATATCTTCGATGAGCCACTGAATCAACTTCGTGGCCCTCTAGGCATATTTTGATTTAATTTAAAACCGATAGCCACCTAATTACACAGACCAGATAGTGATTCAAGTTAATCAATAAACTAACCCTGCTGAGTTCACTTATGTGGGTTCCATGTACCCAGGGCTAATTCAGGCAGCTTGGCCACAGTCATTTAATTTGCTGATGTTGAAACCAGAAAATTATTCTCAGTAAGCTAAAGCCAGAGTTTGTTGTGTTTTTCTCATATTTTGATTATAAATTATTCCTCCTCCAGTCTGAAAAATTGAACCCACATGTATGACAAATATCTAGATCATCATAGCCAGCCTTGGTCCCCCACCATGAATTTCCCTGTAGAAGTGTGGGTGTCAGCCTGCTGGTTCTGAGTTCCTCAAACAATTATTACCTACAAACAGAATCTGTTATTGAAACTCACATCAGTGATTTAAAATCCCATAATACCACGTCCTGGTTTGCTATGTTCTCATGGGTTCCTCAGTTTGTCACTGGGACAAGAAGCCTTTTTAGAGTATTTGGGTGATAAAATGCAGCATTTCAAAATGCTACACACACCTGATTATTTTACATCAGTATAATGTGTATTGAGCACTCTGGGGTACTAGAGAATTTACTGGGCTTGGGGGTTTGTAGGGACCAAAAGTAGAGATGGTCCTGTCCTTGGGGGAACTTTCGGACCAGTAGGAGGGACCTCATGGAGAGCAAAAGATGGGTTTAGAGAGTGACTCTTTGGGAGACAATAAACAAGGTCCTCTCTCTTCATTAAAATTTTTCTTAAAAGATACATAATTATGTAGAAGATACATAATTTCTTTGCTCTATGATGCTGTATGATGACAGTAGCTAAATGAGAGCTGAGGAAATGTGTATCCCCCCCTCCCCGATCACCCTGAGAATCGATTAACTCCCCATTCCTTTCACTTCAGATGTCCCAGGCAGTCACGTTTGGTCTCATGCTTCTCACCGAGGAATCAGTATTTCTGTTGCGTAATTCAGAGCATCAGAATCTCCCCCGAATAAGCTTTATGTACGATATGCGTATATCTAGATACTTAAAGCTAAATGGGGACATCACACCCCCATCCTCAAGTTGGCCCAACCTGTAAGGGCAGAGGCTGCGCCCCTGCCCTAACTCCCACAAGGCCATCACTCTCTGCTCCCAGGGTCCTCCTGGGCAGCCTAATCCCCTGGTGGCTCCTCTGAGAGCAACTCAAATACATTGGACCGAGCGGAATATTGCTCGGATTTCACAGCAGCCCTGTGTGTGGAAGGAAGGAGAGAAGCCTGAAGAGAATGCAGGAAGCGGGGTGCGAGGGAGGGCACGAGGGAGGGAGGGAGGGAGGGAGGGAGTCACAAAGCAGCCGAAGCCAAAGAGAGAAACTTAAGCAAAAGTAAGCCCACTAGAAGGTGACGAGCTGACGCAGGAGAAAGGCAGAAACACGGCTTCCAGGAGATGGTAAGAGCCTGTCCCTCTCCGTCTCGCACCCCACTGCAGTTCGCTGCCACAAGGTCACCGCAGTGTCCCCACCCACCCCCAGCATGACGTCGGTCGTTCCTCGGACCTCTCGGACCTCTCGGAAACGCGCTAGGAGGCCGGGCCTACACGCCCCATCAGGGCTCACAGCGCCCTGCACCCCGCGCGAGTCCCTTCGAGCGGGGGTTTCGGTGCAATACCAGCCACGATGCACCCGCGGGACCCCAGGGAAGCACGCCCAGAGGAGATGGGGCTTCCCGGGGGCATCAGGCCTTTCCCCTCCCTCCCCGCACGTGGGACAAGTGAACAGGCGCGCTCGGGGCCTCCCTGTGGCTCTTGCCGCCGCCGCGTCCCTCCCGAAGGCTTTGCTCCAAGGTGCTGCGTCGCTGCCCCCAAGGAAACGGCTCCTCCTCTGGGGCAGCAAACCTGAACTTAATCTGTGAAGCAGAACCAGCTTTCGGGGGGTTGTTCGCACCTGCTCTCTGCTGCCAGATTTCCCGTGTCGCCAGCAGCGGCTGGAAAGGGGCAAAGTTCAGGGTCAAGTACAGTTTTTGCGTGAAAGAAAAAGGAAAAAGGCGATCTTCATGGCTGTTGCCCACTGGTTTACGGGAGAGCCATCGAAAACATGGGGGGCACCCACACACACACACCCCTACGTTTCGCTGTAGTTTTACCTCCCCCCAATCCAAAGCATCCCCAAGTTCTGTGTCATTATAAAATGCCACAGATTGTGACACGTGACGGTGCAATAGCAGCTCCACATCCTGAAGAGCGTAGCCGGCAGGGGAACGTGAACGAGGGCGCTCACCCAGCCCCTGGCGGGCTCGGGGCCCCCAAGTCTGCACACGCTCGCAGCCCCGAGGCCACGGACGCGTTGGAGCCAGGAGGAGCCCGTGGGCAGGCGCACGTGGCGTCTCTGTGCACCTGACTCAGTCCGGCCGGGCCGGGCCCCTGCCCACGCGCCCTCTGAGGTCACGCCACCCCGTTCGTTTGCTTCTGACACTGCACGAGTGAATCCGGGGCCGTGGGGCGGGCTGGGGGCGGGGGTCTGCTCTGTTACCGGCACGGTTTTCAGAACGCACCGCTGTGCCTCACAGACTCTTCTTGTCCTTTGTCACTGGGTGCTCCTGAATGGGCTGGGTGCTCCGATGTCTGCTGACTCCTGGAACGTTCTGGAGATTTTGGTCTCTTCTCTGGCGCTGGATACACATGGTTGATAAGATAGCTGAATAGACCGTGCCTAGAGGGAAGGGGCCGACATTTCTGAACACCCACGGCCACCCAGATGCGAGGCCAGACGCTCTCGGTGCACAAGTCACAGAGCAGGTATCACAACCCCCACAGCTGGGGGAGGGGCCGAGACTTCCAGAGCTTCAGCCGACGCCCCACCAGCTACGGTCCCGAGGGTTTGTGGATCAGAATCACCTGGACTCCCGTAAAATGCAGGCCTCTGAGCCCCAGCACAAAATACTGAATCAGAACAGCTGGGACGGGCTTTGGAATCTGAATTAACAAGTCGGGTGATTCTCACAGCCTGAGGGTTCACCGGGTGAGTAATTTGCCCAAAGTCATCCTGCTGAGACAGGGCAGGGATGGATTCGCACTCAGGTCTGTGGACTCCAGCATCTCTCTCTGCTGTTTCGGAGCTCCCTTCTAGCATTCTAACATTCTACCGTTTATTAATACAACCAACTTAAGGCATAGTGATAAAAATGATAGCTATATTTTTATTGCGTTCACTCTATGCCAGCCTTAAGTTAAAGACCTAACACAAATTATATTAAATAATTGCAAATCATATACATCTAATAAGGGGCTAATATCCAAAATATCCGAAGAACTCATACAACTCAATAAGGTAAAAACGATCAATTCAAAAATGGGCAGAAGATCCGAATAGACATTTTTCCAAAGAGGACATACAGATGGCCGACAGCACGGATCCTCGGGGAAGTCAAAACCATGACGAGCTATCACCGCCTACCTGTGAGAATGGCCATTATCAAAAAGACAAGAAATAATAGTTGGTGAGAAAAGACCATTGTAAACTGGAGTAATCACTATGGAAAACAGAACTGAGCTTTCTCAAAAAGTTAAAAATGTAACTACCTCGCGATCTAGCAATTCCCGATCTGAGTATTTATCCGAAAAAAAAGAAAACAGTGATTTAAATATACACACACACACAACACGTTTATTGCACCATTATTTGTAGTAGCCAAAATATGGGAACAACGTAAGTGTCCATCGATGAAGCGTGGATAAAAATATTGTCGTAAGCAGATCCACGGAGACCCGTACGCATAGGTAGTATTCAGCTATAAAAAGGAACAACGTCTCGCCATTGAGAAAGCATGCATGGACCGTCAGAGCATTATGCTAAGTGAAGTCAGTCAGACAGAGAAAGGCAAATACCGTATCATCTCTCTTACATGTGCAATCTAGAAAAACTAAAAATAAAAGCCAAGCGCATAGACACAGAGAGTAAACTGGAAGTGCCAGAGGGGGTGGGGACAACGGGGGAACTGCTTCGCTTTGTTTTGTTTTAGTGTAGCTTAAATAAACTGAATTAAAAATTTTTTGAAATAAATTATATATACAAGGGCCGACCCCCAAAAAGCAGAATTACATTCTGGAGGGTGGGCCCCGGGTAGCACAGGCTCCCCCGCTGGGTGAATGTTCTAGAACCCGTCTGCACCCGCGCACCAGCTGGCGGTGCTGGGAGAGGCTGCGTGCAGCTTCAGGGAATTGTTTGGAGGCTCTCAGCGCCTTTGCCCATTTCATGGTGGTAATGACACAGATGGCATGTGGCATGACGACGCACCCGCCCACACCGCGCTGAGCAGTGTCTGACCCAAAAAAAGGCACGACCCCTGTGCCCCACCCTCCCTAGTCACCCAATCTCTCCCCAGGCAACTATTTTTTCTTTCCCCGATGAGAAAAGTCCTCAAAGGGAAACGTCTGGCCGACGTGGAAGAGGTGACACAAAAGGCACCAAATCGACGCACTCAGAACCTGCTCTGCGCCCGGGAAACGGCGTCCCACAGGCGCGCTGCCCCCGACCGAGGGGGCTTTGAGGGTGACTGACGTTGAAACATGTCGGAGTAAATACACGGCTTTTATAAACAAATTCCGGGCTTTTCTGGGTCCCCCCACCTCCCCCCACCATCTCACCGGGTACTAATGAACACGTCCCCCCCGCGAACCCCGCTCGGTGAGAAGGCTCGTCTGAGCCTCCCTGCAGCTTCCAGGTACAAGCTCCGGCGTCGCCACCCCTGAGGCCCCGCCTGCTGCAGGTGTCGCCACCCCTTCCAGCCTGCTGGTGACCTCCACCCTCCTGCCCTGGGTTCTGCCATGCGCACCACCCCTGGCAGAGCCCCCCATCCCTAGTGGGTGACGGGGTCCCCACGAGAGTTCCGAAGCCCCCCGCTAGGCTTCGGCAAATTGGCCGGCAACACCCAATTTCACACACTGGGGTGCTGGGCGTTTGGGAAGCAGGACGTCACCGGCCTCGTCGCACCGACGCAGAGCGGGTGCGTGCGCCCGGGGGGCACAGGCGCAGAGCGGGTGCGTGCGGCCGGCGGCGCTCGGCTCGGCGTCCAGGACGCGATCAGCCACCCCGTCTAAGCCTCCCCGCCCCGCGCCGCCGTGTCCGCCGTGTCCGCCGTGTCCGCGCTGCCCGCCCGGCCCCACCGTGCAGTTATGTGCTGAGAGCACCCCGTCACTCGCCCCCGCAGCTGTGGGACAGCCGTGCAACTCCTGCAGGGCCCTGAGTTGGGCTCTTCTCCGTGTCCCTGTGAAGTCATCCCTGAAGGTGTCGCTGTCACACGCAGACACGACAGCAGCATGACCGGTCGCTTCCGAAAGGCAAGTCCTCCGGATGCGTAAGGAGCTCTCGGTCCCGTGGGCTCCCCAGGTCGTTTCGGCTTTCTGATTGGTTGTGTCTGGGCCGTGATGGGACGGGGGGGACATGGGCAGTGCAGGGCCCGCTGCTGCCACTGCCCCACCTTCTGGCCCATTCTAGGTTCCCCGGTAGCCCCTCGTCTGACCTTCTCAGCGCCCCATCTTTGGCTGGGGGGCTTTGACAGTGCCAGCTCCCAAGTCAGGATCCCACACACTGACACACACAAGCACAGACTCCGTGGGAGACGTGTAAAATCATGGGGTTCGAAGGGCCTCAACAGGCCACCTGAATCATTCCTCAGCCTTTGTTCATTCATTCGTTTGTTCACTCACTCGCTCATTCATTTAGTCATTGAACAAGCAGTATCCGTTCTACATGGTCCTATGCCCTGAGGGCTCAAAGCAGTAACGCCGAGAGCCACACGCAGTAGACACCCCGTGTTTCATTTTCCGACTGATTTGGTTTGGGGAACAGTGTGTGCCCTCCTTTGTGCTGACAGTCATTTCTAGAATTCCTTTGGGTGAGCCCCTGTCCGCCGGTCAGAGCTCACAGAGCTCCAAGGCAGGCTGACAGTGTCCCCACCGTCGGCCCGTCGGGTGGGGCAGGCACAGCGACTGCCCAGGGCAGTGCTTCCCAGACGATTCATTTTCAGACCCCTTTAGAGTCCTAAAGATTAGGGAAGACCCCAAGGGCTTGTGATCACGTGAGTTCCACTTATACATATGTATCATGTGTGAGACGTAACCGGAGGAAATTTTTAAATATTTATGTATTGAATGTGCTGGCCCAACGGTCACACAAACAGGCGTCACCACCGTGGGGCAGGCCAACGGCATGGTGTCCTCTCACCGAGGCCGGGCTGGCTTCTGCCATCGCTGCATGAAAACCTGCCAGCAAAACCAGCCCACACTGGGCCCCAAGATGGTACCTTCCCTCAAGGGGCCCAAGCAGCCCGTCAGGGCGAGGATGACAGTGACACCCTTCCACCTGGATGGGGCGTGTCCCCTCGCGACAGGACTGCTGATGCCCTCATGTGGGCTTGCCTTCCTTGCTCACAGGGCCTCAGCCGGCGCCACTGCCTCAAGGCTCCCGAGTGTCTGATCCACGTTCTCCTGGCCCAGGTAACCCTGCGTTCCGGGTGACACCAAGAGCCCACCTCACAGCACGGGTGACACGGCAGCAGGCATGTGACCGTGGGACCCACTCCCGTCTCACCTACCACGTCACCCAGAAGCTCTGGCCTAGCAGAAAGACAGAGTTATTTGCTGAAGGGACAGCAGAGGAGCCCCTCCATGTGGGATTCCCTGCACGAGTGAGGTACGTGCTCAAGGACACCGTCTACGTGCGAAGCCAATGCACGGTGCCTTCTCCCCAGGAGGAAGGACACGCAGGTGCAGGGACCGAGGGGCGGGAGCAGGACGGCCGACTCCCCACTGTGTGGGCAGGCTTCGTTCCTCACCCCTGCGCCTCCGAGCTTTGTTGCTTAACAGGTTCTGGCTCTGAAAGGGTTACACGCCCACTGGTGGGCACGGAAAGAGTCTCCCAGCTTCATCTGCCACAGGGCACTTGGGCTGCCTCCCCTAAGGGACCGAGAGGCAAGGAGAGGATCGCTGTCACCTCCTCAGCATGGTGGGGCCTAAGGATTCCAATTTGGAGGACTTCGGGATGCAGCGCGTGCTTGAAGCAATAGCCTTGGATGCGAAAAATCCAAGAAAACTGATAGTCCAGTTGTTTTCAAAGTCCAGTGGGCAAGGAGGTGGTGCCACTTCCCTCCTGGCAGCTGTTCCTTCTTTAGAACCTACATCCCTCAAGATGTGGAATAAGGAATTCTCCTCCGTTCTAACGTCTGCGATGACGCTACCTCCCCCTCCCCCCCCCAATCTTTTAGGAGAAGATCATCCCCACCGCCTTCATTGTGCGCTTCAGCAAGATCAGATTTTTATTTCAAGAGACAGACTTAGAGAAGTTAAAAATTAATGCCAGGAGACGGCTTCAGAATTCCAGGAATCGGTGGAGCTCAACGGGCCACGTGCTCCGCCCGGGTGACCTTGTGTGTTCTCCAGCCGTGTCCCAGCAGCAGCCAGCACAGATGGTGACGTTTCCCCAGGGCCCTGCTTTGCAGCCTGCTGGCAGGAGCTCAGGCTTTCAGGCCTGGAAAACAGCAAGGGTACGTGTCCCCGTCAAAAACAAAACAAGCGCCCTCCATAGAGAACGAGACGCCCCTGTTTGCGAGGATCTCCTGCCGTGCCCCTATCTGAATCTACTTGAGGCGACGAGAGGGTCGTGGTCAACATGTGACCACAGGGTGGAGCAAATGCTGAAGCAGAGGCCTGGGTTCGAATCCCAGCACATCCCTCAAGCCTGTGGCCTGGGTTAGCCAGCCTGCTCTGTGTGAGCCGCTCATGCCGAACACGAGGGCGAGGCGCAAGGACAGCCACGGTCTCCCGAACGCGATGGCATGTCACACGTGTTCATGCAGGCTTCCTCCCTGATCATCAATCCCCAAAGGAGACACGTGACCTTGATTGCCCTTCGTCCTGCCCACTTAGCACAGCACAATGTGGCTCTGACGACGTCGTCACACTGCTGGACTCAGGCTCCCCTTCAGGGACTCCTGGTGGCTGAGATGGTTGACTTGGGCCTTCGTGACCAACCCCGGCGTCCCACTTGCGGTCGAGTTTCCCGGGAGACCCCCTCGACCTCGGTGCAGAGCTGCTGTTGTGCACGGGGCACGCCAAGGGCACCTTGGTGACTGCTGGTTCCGGGACCGTCACTTCCTCCGTTCTCAGCCCACTAGCAGGTGGGCTCCTTCATTGCCGCCACCTCTTAAAGCTTTAAAAACCATTTCCTCAGGAAAATCGTGTGTCGATGGTGATTATTGTTAGACTTGCGAGAAGGTTCCGATTTGTTCTGATTCGCTGCCCCTGATTTTCTTCTAATAACACACATTAGAACAATAAAATGAATTTTGAAGAGCTGAGTAATGTCTTTTCTTTCGCCTTTCGTTCTCTGGAGCGCCGACAAGGCAGAGAAACGTACCGAAAGGCAGCTAGTATCTGTTCGTCTGTTTGTATCGATTTACCTGGAGTTTTCATAATTAAGTTATAAAAACGATCATTCCGTTTTGCCTTTGGGCAACTGGGGGATTTTGTTTGTTTGTTCTAAACCCAGACCTGGAGGTACTGCTCCAATAAAAGAGTCTCCAGGCGTCATTTGATTGTTTTTAGACGTGGAGCCTGACCAGCAGCATTTGGGTTTTCGCAGCATGAGAAGGCCGCACGTGAAAACGCAGACCGTCCTAACGGGGACAGGACGGACGGCTGGGCCTCGCCGGGGACAGGTGCCACGTGTCACAGTGCACGGCTGAGGCCAAGTCTGGTCTGAGACGGGATTGCCGCGGGGCCCCTGGCCATCAGCCTGTCCCGCCCCTTCACTCTGCGTCCAGCAGCCACAGAAGCTTCCACGCCGTCTCCGCTTCCACTTCTGTCCTGGGCTGAATCGTGTCTCCCTGCCCCGAGGTCCTGCGGCGAGCTCCAAACACCCAGAACCTCAGAACGGGACTGTATTTGCAAGAGGGTGCTCTACAGAGGTCATTCATTTACAACGAGGTCATGAGGGTGGGCCCTGATCCAATAGGACTGGCGTCCTGCTAAGAAAAGGACACGGGGACACAGACATATACAGAGAAAGGACACAGGGAGAAGGCGGCCGTCTGCAAGCCAAGGAGCGAGACCAGCCGTCCCCTGTTCTCCAGCCACAGAAAGCCCGTGGCAGGGCCTCACTTCTGAGCGCTTTGTCCTCCACCCAGAGGCCCCTTCCTGTCCTCTCCCCACCCAGCGTGGCTCGGGCCCCTTTAGGAATGCCCCCACAGGCGATGGCACTAGGGCAGACACGTCCCCGCACTCCCGTGGGCCCCAGACAGCTCCTTCGTGGCCTGTGCAGACCTTTAAGAAACGGTCTCTGTGTTTATTTGACTATTTCCCTCGCGTCCTGTGGGACCTCTACGCAGGCAGGACGGTGTCCGATTTGCTCACGGAGGGCCTGGCACACAGCAGGCGCAGTGATTACTGAAATCAGTGAATGACCACAGTCCGTGCCCACTGCTGGACTTGGGAGAAATGAATGAGGCAAAAGGTTCAATTAAGAGGGGAACGAATGGACGACTCTGGGTAGAGCGGGGAGCTCGGCCAAGGGCATGAATGTTGTTGACCTTAGGGCCAACTGCCTGTGTTTGCAAGATGGCTCCTCAGCACCAGAACTAGTGACTACTGCTTCTGCCTCCTCTCCTGTTGCAGACCCTGAACGCCCAGACCAGCCCTCGGCTGGCCAGTGGGAGGCCCCGCACTTATTTACCCTGCAAGGCACAGTCTCTGACCTTGACTTTGACACCATTTCCTGTGACCCCTTCCCCACCCAAAATCAAGGTTCCCCAGTATTCCCCGACACTTGCATCCTTTGGCCACTTCCTTGCCTTCAGCCCTTCTACTATCCCCTTCGGAAGCAGCTTTATCTCGAACTTGTCATTATTCTCAAGCCTCACGGCACGTCACAGTCACAGAGAAACCTGTTCATGACAACCTTCCTGGGCGCCATCCCCAGAGATTCTAAGGCCGTCCTGGAAAGAAGGCAAAGCCCGTTGACATCCACTCGGAAGAGACGCACCACTCCATCTGGGACGATCTTGGTGTTACAGTGAGTCCACGTGATGGTTAAACTAGCTTCATTGTTTCCCTAATAGTGGCCTTGGGGTGACATCAAATTCGACAAACACGGTGTGAGGTTCGAACCGTAAGGTAACAACGAACACTCAGGCGGTGCCTTGTAGCTGAGGGACCCCTCGTCAGCCCGCCTCTCCTCTGGCTCTCCCTGAAGGCAGGAGCGGGGGCACCGTAGCCACGGCCCCTCCATAGGGTCAAGGAAACCGTGGTGTGTTCCTTGCCCAGGTGACATGTGAGAAATGGCAGTCGTGTCCTAGCTCCAACCTCCAAGTGCCTGGGGCAGAAGTGTGTCACCACAGCCCTGCTGTCTGCTATTACAAGCACTGAACACTGATGTGACGACCACCTGTCCCACTCAAAGTGAACGCAATCATGATTTGTTTCACGTGCCCTGTATTCCGGGCACTCTTCTAGAAGCTGGGTGGTGCAGGTCCGATGCCCACCCCCAGCTTTCTGGTGGGTGCAGCCTGCAGGCGCTGCCCCCTCTCAGAGCGGGCTGACTGGACACCCCGTTCATGGCATTTCTTTTATTTTGAAAAGCATTTCTTCAATAGGTTATCCTTGGGCTAATCCACAACATGCCCATGTCCACTAAGCCAGACAACGGGGAGCACTTTGCAAGCATGGTTTCACTAACACCCCAAAGGGAAAGAAACACAAGACAGCAAGACGCCAGAGAATGTTTTTCTTTTCATTTCTGAGATCATGTCTCAGCTGTGTGCCTTGTTCAAGCCCCGTGGCCTCTTTCTGCTTCCAGCCCCACGTGCAAAGCGAGAACACAGCACCCACCTGACCGCGCTGTTGCAGAGAGCCGGTGAGCTACAGCCCCGAGGCGCCGGGCAACGCCGGGCGCACATCCGCGCATCCGCCCAACGCTCACCAGCTCCCCTAAGTCGTTCGAAGACGTTCTTCTTCCCCCATTAGCGCCCAGTTGTATTTCATCCATTTCTCACCTTCTCCCGGGTTGGCTCGCTGTCCTCTCTGAGAGTCACGGTCACTTCCAATTTAATATCCACCGGGAATTTAATTAAAGTTCCGTTAGCGCCTTCCTCTTCTAGACCCTTAATGAGGCTGAGAGATAAAATGCAATAAAGATCCTTCTAGCAGCCCAGCACATATGGCTATTAATCATTGTTTGCTTCTCCGGAGCCTGTGCTCAAACGTCACGGCTATTGCCCAACGCATCTCAATAAAGTCACCGAACATGACTGTTTCCTCGATGGTGTCGAGCCCCTTTTGGGAGCCCTGGTACCTAGTGCTGCAGAGCGGGGGTCCTGGCCCTTCCCCTCGGCCCTTCCCTACCTGTTTCCTCAACTGTGAAACAGAACTAATAGGGTTCTCAGGAGAATTAGAAAGAAAAGCCAGGTTTGCACGTGGACGTGCTTGGCCACAGAGGTCAGCGGAGCCCAGGAGCCGTCACCCCCTCTCCTTCCAGTGGGGCCGGAAGGAGGCAGCAGAATGGCTGTCCCCATCGTAGGACACGGGTCCTGCTTTCCTCAGCGTCACCGTGACTTCCTCTCTGTACATCTGACAATCTGCGCGGCAGGAAGAAGCCTTGCAAATGAACACAGAGAGCTGGCTTAATGAGAAGTGGGGTGTGCCTCATGGAACCAGAGGGACAGACTCTCATTTTCCTGTTCTCTAAAACACAGGAAGTTTCCCTGCGAGGGTTAGTGCCCCTCCTGTGTGGGAGAAGAGCATTTGCACATCAGAGGGAGGGACGGGGGGAGGGGAGCGGGGAGCCGGGACACCTGAGGCAGGTGGCGGAGTGAATGAGCTGTCCCTGAAATACCTGCACATCCTGCAAAGACCAGGAGCACGCGTGCGCTGGGGCTGGCAGATAGCGTCTGGTAGCGTTTGGTTGCCTAGCAGCGGCCTGGGTGACTGGGTGCTGCTAGGCAACCCGTCCTCCTGGGCTTGGTGGTCCGCGAACACCAGCAGCCGGGGTGCAGCAGCCACCCGCAGCCCCTCACGACGTCCTCGTCTGTAGCACACCTGACCAACGCCTCCTGAGCCGGCCACGGACCTAAGGAAAGCCTCCCGGCAAAAGCAGCGGAGCCTCAACAGATGCGACCGTGTGGACCCGGACACCCAAACTTTGGAGTTCAGGGTGAGAATCTGAACTATTTCTTGCAGAAATGGTCACATTACCATACCCATCACAGGCACGCGGGCTTGGTGCCCGCTGGAACGCCCTGAGCCAAACCGCAAAGTGGGGCAAGTTTGTTCTCATCACCCCACATTATTTGGGAGTAGGGAGTGGGGGGGAGCTTTTCCCCAGCGGGGAGCTAACTGCTCACGGGGTTTACACGGCCTAGCGGATCTGCCCAGGTCCCGCAAGAGTCGCGTGGAGCTAACTGGTTGGTACCAGGTTACTCCTGTCCGAGCCTCCTCCCCGCGGGTTTAGGCTGCGGGGGTGCAAGCAGACCTTCAGGAAAGGGGGAGAAGCAATCCCTTGTGTCCTTGCCTCCCTTCCTCCCCTTCTGTTTCACGAAACTCAGAACGCACGAAAGGGGCGGCCTGCTGGGGTGGGCTCATATGATCAACGGTTGCTGCTCTGCAGGAACTTCCGGGGATGGAAGACGCGCCGTGGACACAGTCACGCTGATGTCGTGGCTCACACACTAGGAAAGGGACCCGCTCACGCCAGTGCTACCTGGTCTCGGGTTTGCTGGAGCTTTCTGGATTCACGTGCTGGTGGTTTGCACCCCGCGCAGGGATTCGCACTGCTCCCTTGCCATTTCCCGGTGTCAATACGATCCACCCACGGTCCCCTGGCTTCCGGGCGTTATCAGCTCACCCCCGTTTAGGCCGCAACTTACCGGTACCACGGGGATGGAGCGAAGTTCCCCAGAGATGTTTTTACGTCAAATGTAATGTCCCCAATTAGGGGGGTAAATGTCCGAACCCAAATGAGTCAAGCCGTTCCAGCCGGGACCCCCTCGAGCTCCCTGAGGCGGGGGCCCCCCTTTGCGTGCGTGCCCAGGGGAAAGGCCCACACAGACCCGCCCCCAGTGCCTGCCCGCACCTCCCCTCTCTCACGGCCTCTGCGTGACCCCGTCCTGCCCAGCCGGGCTGGCTTCCTCTTGCCCGGCCGCTGTCCCCGCCCCACGGGAGTGTCCCAGCTGGGACCCCGTGGGCACCTGGCATCACCTCCACCCCCCTCCCCCACCCCCATCCGCCACCTTCCACAGGCGCGAGGACAGACCTCCGGGGGCAGCTCTGCAGCCTCCGAGTCACGTCACAGTGACGGCCGCCACGATCCCCGAAGACCTTGTCCTCTAGGAGCATTTTGGCCGGGACTGCATCACGCTGTGGGGGACAGTGGCCGCAGGCTGCACGGGGACGACCCCGCTGTATCAGGCTGGAGAGCAAACAACCTGCGCTGGTGGAATTTGCCTCACCTTGACTTTGTCCCTCCGCCGCTGGCCCGAAGGCACCGTCTCTGCAGTTTGGCTAAATGCAGCTGATGGAGTTTTGCGACGCGGGCTCCGCCTACCATCGAAGAAACGGAGCCGGCTGCAGACAGAATCCGTGGATGTCACCTGCCCCTCATAACTGTGCCACCACGTTTGGCTTCCCTGATGGGTCACTGGGGCGGAGGCGCCTATGCTTCCTTAGCGACAGAAACGATGTTTTCTCGGACGAGTCAACATCGTGGCTAAAACCGCTGGATATGGGGGTTGCCAAGTCCTGCCATGTTAGCCTGGGCTCCCGACAAGGCAGAGCCTGGGGGTAAAGGTGTGGGCGCCCCCAATTTATTAAGGGATGCAATCGCAGGAAAGTGGGGGAGGGGATAAAGCGGGAAAGGAGAGACAGCCAATAGCCAGGTATGTGACCAATTGGATGTCACTGGACACCGTGCACAGCTGATTGATCCATTTCATGGGGCCCTATTCCCCAAGTTCAAAAGCACCGTGCACCCCAGGACATCCGACCTAGGGGTGAGGACAGGAAGAGAGAAGAAAGGACCGACTGCTGTCGTGTTTCCTTGCCAAAGACTCACGATGGAGGCATAATTCGCCCACACCGGATCACGCACACGTGGGTGTGGGCCGGCCTCCCGGGGTCCTCGGGCCCGGGTGGCTGTGGGGGAGACGGGGCAGGAGCTGCAGTGCACAAGCAGGAGGGGAGGCGCCGTGTCGGTGCAAAGTGGACCCAGCGGCTGAGCGCCAGGGAGACAGGCGAGTCCTCGGAATACGCTCAGCTGGGTGTGACGTCCGCGATTTCTTACGGTCCCAGACCCTCTTTGTCCTACTTCCTGCACCTTGAGGCAAGTTTGAGGATAAAAGGGAGCCACGTAGCAGAGACGGAAGAGCACGAAGTCACAGGAGCCGGGGTCCCTGACGATGCCTGGAGCCACGGCACATGTGCCAACAGCGTCCCCCCTTCTTTTATGACAAACAACCTCATCAGCTTAAGTCACTACAGTCGGGTTTCTGGACTGGCAGCCAGACGGAATTTCTAAGTGATACGCTCGCTGTCTGAAAGCATCCTGTTATTAGTTTTCCTGAGGACAAATAGAAGAATACAAGCCCTTCTAATAAAGGGAAACAGGAAATCAGAAACACAAGCCTGTACGTAAGAAGACAGCTTTAATCAAAGGGAAACCATGAGGCACATCACTGGGGCTGCAAGTGCTTTGGTCTGCTCCAGATGCTGTGCGGTAAGAGGCCTTTCGCCCTGTGCTGACCAGGAAGCCAAATGTATGGCCTCCAGAGCTCAACGATTTTTAAAAACCTTCTATGCTAACTCATCGGATTGAGGCAAAGGTCTCAAGAAATATAAACGTGATTCTCTGCTTTCCTCCCCCAGGCGCAGCTCTCTTTCCTGCTATCAAATGCAAAGCGATAGAGCCCTCTTATAAAATCGTGCTACAAAGCAAGTCTTCGCCCATCAGAATGTCTACGCTCGGTGTTCATAAAGGTTAAGGTTTGTGAAACGTGTTTAAGTTAACAGTAATGGTAGGAAATCATGAAACATGGCTCAGGTTTAGGGATAATATATGAGTTTAAGTGAATGGGAATTGTTTCACATATAACTATCTTAAAATAAACCTACCATGCCACCCCTGATATACGTGTGTGTGTGTGTGTGTGAGTGTGTGTGTGTGTGTGTCTTCTAGTCGTTAAGCTGTACATTTAAAGGAGAGGAGTGAGCACACGTCTCCGTCTCACCTCACTAACCCCAGTACCTAGGGGCAGGTTCCACAGAAATCTATTCAATATGTCCCATCACCAGGGGCTGCCACTGAGCTCACGACCACTTCCTGTCCATAGACTCCAAGACAAAGTTCAAAACTACACAATTATAAGCAATTCCTAACAAAGGGTATTCAAAATACAGTGTGCTTATGCATATGATTGCCATGTCCAAGCATCTCACTTGCCATGTAAAACATCACCCTGAGAGGCATGAACTTCATCGGTAAGGAAACCATTACAATTCTGGATGGAATGTCCCAGAAACTAAGAGGCCCATAACTTTGTCAGGGCAAAAAGGTGCCCTTTAAAATACGGGGTCAGGGAGTTCCCTGGTGGTGCAGTGGCTTAAGGCTTCGGCGCTGGCGCTGTCGGTGCTGCGGCCTGGGTTCAATTCCCAGTCAGGGAGCTACCCACATACCAAAAAGCAAAACAACAACAACAACAACAACAAATACGGGGCCAGATGACGTTTTGGGACCAACCTTCTGCGATTGTGCCTGTAGAATGTGTCGACTGAAGTTCACTGCCTCCAACCCAAGGCCAACAGGAGTCCCCCTCTGGGAACGTGCTGAAGGGAGTGTGTATTCAATGGAAGAGCTCGAGTGGAACAACGGAAGCGAAGCAGCTCTAGTAGGACAGCCCAGGTTGGGGAAACAGCCAAAACCGGACTCCACGGAGACAAATGCCAGGCTGGCTGACAGGGAGAGAAGCTCCCACCCCGGTTCCTGATTGGTCCAATCTCATGCAAATAAGGACGGCACAATTTGATTAGCCCAAATAGTGCTGTTCTGATTGGTCAGCTTTGTGCATTTTGATTGGACATTATAGAGATGCTCTGTAAATATGCAAATGAGGATACAGTTTGAATTCAACGAACACAGTTTGACTCAGTCCCATCAGTCAAAACCCAGTACCAGGGGCTTCTTTATGAGGGTTGTCCCCGCCAGCAGGAGCACAGTGCCCAGGCTGACAGCTCAGCGTGTGGGTGTCCCCCCAGACGCAGTGTGCTTGAGAGGGTTTGTACACAATGCCTGCTAGACTCTGGCTATGAATTTGGGCCCAGTTAACCAGAAGGAGTCCTTCTCAGCAGGTATTCTCGGGTTAAATGTAAAACGTAAATAAATTGGCATTCTTGTAAAACCATCAATCAAGAGGTCCCTCCACATTGTGAAGATGTCACATCTTCCCATGGCTTCACTGAGCGTCTGTGTGTTGCCGTCCGAGAGTGTCAGTATTTATAGACAGGGAAACAGTGCGTTCTGGAATGCAGTCACAGAGACGGAATCGACCAAAGATGACATTCAGCTCCGGGTAGGATTCAAGGGTTTTGGGGACTCCCTTGGCGTTCATTTGGATCTGACCACCCCAGTCCCCAACCCACTCCACATGGCAGTGCACACATGGGGACCCACTCGCAGGACCAGACTCGGCCCTCCCGATTCAGTAGGCTGACCGTGTTTCTCCAGGATGTCCTTCAAGTTGGGAAATTAAGTACTGACTACAAATCTCGAGTGGCCTCTTGCAGCTTTAATTGCACGTGTGCTGCTCCGACCTGGAAAGCACGGCCTGTCTCCCGTTGGATGGCCTCTGAAAGCTGGTACTCCGAGGTCATTCCCACGTTGGCCAGGAAAGGTCTGGTTAGGGAAGGGTTTTCTCAAGGTATCGTCCCCTCGAGAATGTGAGAATGCACGTGCACACACACATTAACATATCTGTGCACGTATGTGTGTGTACATATGCAAAATACCAACATGCACATGTAAACAGCTATATGCTATGTGTGCATGTTTTGTATATGTGGATGTATGTGAATGTGTGAGCTCCTTAGAAATGCCTGAATAGAGCTTTGTGGTCTTCTTTTCAGCCTTGGAAGGAGTCATTTGGCCCAACCTGAGGGTCCCAGGTCAACGTAGCTGTTGACCACCCCTCCTGGCCTCCCTCCGAGCAAGGCCCACAGACGAGCCATCAGTGCACCCTGCCACCACCCACATGGTCTCCATCCCACAGGGCAATCAGGACACTCAGGGGGGCCACTGAACACCCAGCAGGGTGATGGGCAGGAGACCACAATCCAAGGCCTTAAGGCTGACAGGGACACGTGTGTCAACTCTGCCACTTTCCTCCTCACATCGGAAAGGATGACGGCTGTAAAACCCACAGTGTCAGGCACCATGCAGCACGCTACCGGGAAGGCACCGCAGAGACGCCAGCATAGCAAGGTCCTCACTTTCAGACCCAAAGCCAATCATGCTCTAAAAAAGGAGGCTTCCTGTGCGCCCGCCTGTCATTTCCAGTCCTTGTGTTAACCTTGGACCTGACTGCCGGGAAGCTGTGCGGTGATGTGTCAGGCTAATTGGCGTTGGGCATGGCCTCGGTCCTCTGGCCGCAGGGTGAATTTGCTAATGATTCGTGATCGGCGAGGTCCCCGCTGCCAGGGAGGCCAGCAGTCCACCAGCACTTGCTAGTCTGACTGGGGGACAAAGTGAAAGACCCCCCCACCGCCTCAGGGTACCGCTAAGGTGCAAGACGTGCGGCTGAAGTTACACTCCCCTCCCAGCCAGGGAACCACAGTTGCGAACGTCCACCATGACCTTGGCTCACAGGGCACCGCTCGGAAGGACAGCAAAGGCTGCTGCGACATGCAGACGTGCTCTTCCCCGAACGGGAACCGCCTTTGGGTACCAGGCATGGATTCACCGGGCTCCGCGCAGACGCTTACATGCACCCAAAGCGGGAATGAGATCGGAAGGACGGCCCCGCCCCCCACATCCGGCATCTGCTTCCGGTCCTGTCTGTCACTCTTCATAAGAAATTACTCACGAGGAAGAACAAATAGCAAGACCCTCTCCTTGGGGAGGTTTTAGAGCTTCTTAAATTTGCCTGGCGTGGCAGTTAGTAATCCAGGGGAGAGCTGAGCCTTGCAGGCACTCACTCGGCTGATTCATAACCACGTCCAGCATTTACACAGCTCACGGCCCCCTGGCAGCGTTTCCGGGCGCTTAGCTGTCACCACCCCTCGGGGCCCACGCTGCCTCACACCCAGGCACGCCATCGCAGACAGGAAGTGAGCGATTAAAAGGACGAGAGGGAGAGGGGGAGAGAGAGAGAGAGGGAGAGAGAGTCAGAAACTGAAGGGGAGTGGGGTTTAAACTCCTGGTGTGGCCTGGGAGGCAGGTCAGGGTGGCACCTGGGTGGGGACATTATGGGCACGTGGTTCTTCCCCATTCCTGTCATCAGGATGACCAGTTCTCAGCCAAACGGTAGGTTTGGCCTTTCATGATCCCCACTGGGAATCATTCATTCATTCCATCTTCATTCATTCATTCATTCGGCCAGCACGACCCGGGCACCTACTCTGCCCCAAGTCCCATGTCAGGTGCTAAGGATGCAAAAGGGCGCAGCCTCGGGGAATAGAGCCCCGTCCTGCTCACGGTGGGGGAACACAGGCGGGGGGGTCCCCATGCTTTTGGGGAGTGCTCCCGCGGCCGGAAGTGGCAGGGAAGATGCTCCGAAGAAGGCACAGCTGAGCTGGTCACAAGAGGTGAGCGTGCTGGGTAGGAAAGTGAGGGACAGGTGCGCCGGGCAGCAGGGTGACCAGCACACAGGCGGGGAGTGTGTGAGAGCCCAGGGTCTGCTGGACTCTGGGGACACAGGACAGCCCCCTGGCCGGTGGGGGACAGACTGAGCAGTGTGAGTGAATGGAGGCACACAATGCAGAGCCGGAGTCAGGAAGCCCTCAATCCGAGGGCCAGGGAAAGTTCTGGTGAGGAGCCGGCTGCTGGTCTCTGTGCACCGCTTGCGTGCTGATGACACCACTTGGACATCCGGACGCCTCTTGCCAGCTCCGCTGGGACACCTAATCGCCCACCTTGGATGTGACGGCATGCCCATGTAGGATGGCTGGTGGCACTGCCCCTGTCTGCCTGAGGGACCACACGTGACTGGTTAAGAGCACAGAACTCGGGAGCCAGCCTGCCCCGTCCCCGCTCAGCCACATGCTGCTTATGTGATACTGGGCAAGGTGCTGAGTGTCTCGGTGGCTTAACTATAGAACGGAGGGACAGCAGGCACCTACACGACGGGGCTGTGGTGAGGGTCCAGGGCTGTGATGCCCACGGAGCGCCCACACGGTGAAACCCAGCGTCGGTGCTGCCCACGGCCATGCCTGTGAGCCACTCAGAAATGGGCGGGGCTGGCTTGGCTCCACACGGTGGCGCGTCCCCAGCGGACTTCCATTGCTCTTCGAGTAGGTGACAGATAGGAATTAATTCCAAATCTTCCTTCTACTCCATGCAAGGTAGGTATACTTGGGAAAGTTATTTAACATTTCTAAGTCTCCGTATCCTCAATATTTGACATAGAAATACTATTCTATGTCCCTCAGGGTACTTACACACTTTAAATAGAATTATGCATATAAAGTGTCATCTGAGTGTGACAGCCCATTATGAAGACGAGGGACTTGGCCTTCTGGCATCAAAGGAGAAAAACAATTGACAATAAATTTCTCTCTAATAGATCCCTTGGTCGTCTGGGAAAACAAATGAGAACGCGTTCGTGGGTCTCAGGCTGTCCTGCAAGCGTGCGGCCCAGCAGCCCTGGCGAGGACAGGCGTGTCCTCTGATTACAGGCACCATCACCCACAGGTCACCTTTGCAATCAGCCCAGGTCCCCCAGGCAGAGCAGGTAGTGAGCCCATTTCCAACTGCCTCCAGTTCCCCGGAGAAGAACAAAACCATTAATGTTTAATATTTAAACAAAAGCCTTCTAATATTACTCACGGTCCGCCCAGGGCAGGCTGTTACATAGCCAGAAGACCTCCGTAATGGGGAGGGTCCGGGGTTTTCAAGGGCTGAGACACAAATCAGAATGCAAAAGCACTGTGCTCCCTTGTTTCCTAGAGACGGTTTTTTCTGTGGGTGAGAGCCCTGGGGTGGGGGTGGGGGTCCCTAGCACCTCTGAGGGGCCGTGGGGCTTGCCTTGCTCCCCTCTGGAGCTCTCTGTGTGCAAACCCTGGGCAGCAGAGGTCCCTGCAGGGGCCTGGATGGTCCACACAGGATGCACCAGACTGACTTCTGGGCCTCCTGGCCTCAGTGGGGACACGGCCAGGTAAGAAGGCCAGTGTGGCTCCCGTCCCCCAGTGCCAACTGCGGACCCTCAGCCACGACCTGCGGAAGTTGCCCAGAGGGCCAGGGTGTGGGGCACTTTGAGATAAAGTTCACATTTTCATTGCTGGTCACTTGTGTGGTTGGGACACATAACTACCCTGATGCGCTGTGGCCTGACCCTTCTGAGAAGCTTCGTTCTAGTGTGCAGCCCCACCAGCAGCTCAAGGTGTGCCTCTGGCTCCAGCCTCACCAGCACCAGGCTGTGTCGCCCACATGCCTGCCCTCTAGGGCCCTTTCTCCCGACCTTCCAGACAGGTGTACCACCTAGGGCACACGCGCTCAAGTATGCGTAGTCTGTCCTGCAGTGCCTTCCGCTGGACAGATGGGACAGCAGAGCTAGGGACCTGTGTCCCTGATCGGCTGAGCAGGAGGTCCCTTCGTGCCCTACAATGGCAGGCCAAGTTTTGGTGTTCATGCAAATAATTGACCGATGACAGGAAACGTGTGGCATTTCCGTCTTCACCTTCACAGCAAGCTGTGGAAATCCATGGCGTTCAGGCTGGCAAAGACGGAGCCGTGACCTGAAATGCTGACATCGTTGAGCTTCAGAGACCGTCAGGTTCTGCTCATGGCCTTGGGGCCGGAAGCCCAGATGTCGGCCCCAGTAAGGACTCCGCTTTCGTCACACTTGAGTCATTTCAGATTGAGCTAATTCTCCGCTTGGATCTTTACTCTTGTCTTGGGATTCAGCTGACGCCCACGGCCCCAGGGAGCAGGGACCTAAGAAGGGACCTAAGAAGGGACCTAAGAAGGGACCTAAGAAGCACACGGAGTGCTGCAGACGAGGCCCCCAGCGCACACCCGCCCCGGAGCAGCCCCGCGGGGACAAGGCCTGCTGGCAGGCGCACAGGCAATGGAAGGGACCGCGAGGGGACGGGAATGAGGCTCGTTTACAGCCGGCACCGGAGGCTCCCCCAAACGACACCTCCGCATGGGACATGGGACGTCCCGAAGAGCGGCCACCCCTAAGTAAGTGAGAAAGAGACGGCGCTGGTGTAACAGGAGGGGTTTAAGTCACCCTTCCACGCCCACCAGGGCCAGTTTCCCAGCTGTTAAACTCGGCTGCGAGCTCTCCCAGGAGGGTTTCCACGGAGCCCGAGGTGGGGGCCGTCCCTGCGGAGGCGGGCACGGCGGGGGGTGGGGCGGGGATGGGGGGGCACGGCGGCGGGGGGGGGGGGGGGGGGGGGGGGGGGGGGGGGGGGGGGGGGGGGGGGGGGGGGGGGGGGGGGGGGGGGGGCACGGCGGGGGGGGGCGAGGGGTGGGCACGGCGTGGGGGG
>PVJL010011884.1:0-40265 GCA_004026885.1 Lyroderma lyra | reverse complement strand
TTTGGGGACGAGTGGGTTAGGGAGGGGAGAAAGGGGAGGGGGTGGGAGAGGAGGGGGGGAAGCTAAATATAAGGTGATGGAAAGAGAAGTCACATTAGGTGGTGAACTTATTATACATCAAGTTGACAACGCACTGTAGAATTGTATGCCTGAAACCTATGTAATCCTTGCTAACAGATGTCACCCCAATAAGTCTAACGATAAAAATGAATTAAAAAAAAAAGAATACATACCTCATGTAGTTGTTGGGCAGATTAAATAAGTCAACAGATGTAGTAATACATTTAGAAGGTGCTTATTCAATGCTTAGCTGTATTTGTTGTTGTTGTTATAATTAACCTATGTTCCATCTACTTATGGCTGTTGGCCCAGCTTAGATTCCACCTTTTCTATGAAGCTGCATCTGCATGTCTGTCTTCCTTGCTGGGTGCATAGCACCAAGTATAGTGCCTGTGCATATAATAAATGCTCAATAAATATTTGTTGAATGAATGAATGAGTACCTGAATGAATGCATTTTACCATCTGGTAGCAATCCACTGCTCCTCAAGGCTTTGGTAGCACTTTGTTTCTACTTCCTTTTATGGAGTTTTCCACATTTAACTTTTATTGGAGTTAATTGTGCTTTAAATGTAACTCCTTTATCCAGATGGTCAGCCCTTGGAGAGTAGAGCCTGGGTCAGTTGTTTCAGCATTTCCTGTGAGGACCTGCATAGAGGGCAATAAATATTTGATAAATAATTAATCTCCTTTGGAAATATGGTCTTAAACCATTAAATTGCAAAATAATTTTCACTGGATGCGAACACAAAAACATATGCATACAGAGGGGGTATCACTTCAACAATTTCATGGCGTGTGGCTTTCTTTCTTTTTTCCTAAGGGAAGTGATAAAGGTAAAAGTTAAAGAGGTAGGTGACAGTGGGAGCCAGAGATTTGTAATAAATAAAAATGTGAGTTCAGTTCAAAGAACAGGTTGATGTTAAAGTTTTATTGGAGTTTAACAATTTCAGAAAATATATAGGTTTCATTCTGCTTTGAACTCTTTCAGATGTTGTGTGGGTATTTTCTTTTTAATAAAAGCACACAAAAACCCTTTGGTTCTATCTGAAAAAAATAATAGATTATTTGTATTGAGTTCTGGATTTTAAAGTTAATCACTGTTACTGTGATTCTTTGGTTCATGGTTGATAATGCTGTGGTTGTTTAGTGGGGAGCTGAGGCCTGTCTCTTCTCAGGCATGACTGGTTAGAAAGAATAAGACACTTGGCCAGTGGTCCAGAATAGAGTAGGGTTGGTCTACATGCAGGCCAGGCTCCTTCCTGGATGCCCAGAAAAGTGACAGGTCAAAGGGAGATAAATGTCAATGGGTACCTGAAGAGATGTCCCTGTTTTATTTAGGATCAGGTAACACTTGGCCAAGCTGAGAAGTAGAGAAGTGAGTTACATTGAACCAGTCCTCATATATTCTGTGGGAAGAAGCCATGTGCATCAAAACAGAAGTATGGAGTGAGTCAAGGTGACTTTTCTCACTTTGACCTTTGAATTTATGAATTATGTCTACCCTGAAGTTTTGGTATACTGGTGAAAAAATTTTAAAGTACATTATCCATGGTAAGCTAACTGCTATAAAACTCTCAAACCTCAGTGACTTATCCCAGAAAATGTTTATTTCTCCTTCACATCACAATCTAATGTGGGTTGACAGTGAGTAGAGGAGGGTGCTGTGCTAACACAGTCATCCAAGGAATCAGGCTCCTTTTGTCTTGTGACTCTACCCTCTTTTGGGGCCTCAGAGTCCTTTGCAGGATCCCTAAATTCAGCCAGCAAAGGATGATAGAGAGAACAACTTTGGGGAGTTAGAGGGCAGTTTTTCTGGGACAGGCCAGGAAATGGTGTTTATCACTTCCACCCACATTCCACTGGCCAGCCTCAATTCATGGCCACACCTAGCCACAGGGAGCCTGGGAAATGTGGTCTAAGCAATGTGCCTAGAGAAAAGGCAAATGGTTTGGTGAAAAACTAGTCAATTTCTGCCACAGAAACCAAACTGGAAATGTCTTCTCTTGGTTGCCATAAGTAGAGACAGGGTATTTTACTGTGATTTGGAAAATACTTGATTAAAAAAAAATGCTATCACTGCTTCCTAGGGAAGGGACCAGTGCTGAAAAAGCCAAGGACAATAATTCATTCACACTTTTCTATGAAGCATCTATCTTCGATCAGGCATTGTGTTGGGCACTGGGGCTATGATGGTGGGAAATACCAGAAGCAGCCCTGCCCTCTAGGAGCTGGCATCTCTCTGAAGACAGGGAATTGGACATGTACATTCTCTCCTATCTAAGGACTATGTGGGGGAAAGTAGGAGTACTGTGGGAACACACAGCTAGAGATGGAGGCCAGTCTGGGACAGCCAAACATGATGTAAAATGATATTTACACTGAGAACTGAAGGAGGGGTACTAAGACTTAGCCAGGTGAAGGAAGGCAGGGTGAGAGTGTGGGTAAGTGTTTGCCAGGCAGAGGGAACGGCTCAGTAATTTTCACCCTTGACTGCACTTTGGCTCCCTGTTCAGTAGATTTAGCCAATAAGCCCAGAATCTTGTAGCAGGTGGGGGGTAGATACAAACATGGCTTTGGGTTTGTTTTTAAAGAAGCTTCTCAGGTGATTCTGGTGCACAGCCAAGGTCAAGAATCACTAGAGTGGGGAGTTCCCTGGTGGTGTAGTGGCTTAAGGCTTCGGCGCTGGTGCTGTCAGTGCTGTGGCCTGGGTTCGATTCCCAGCCAGGGAGCTACCCACATACCAAAAAGCAAAAAAAAAAAAAAAAAAAAAAAGAATCACTAGAGTAGCAGCTTCAAAGGCCAGGAGGAGAGTGTTCAGCCACCTGGGTGTGTGTGAGGGACTGAAAGCTTTCCAGAATTAAGTTGCTTCCACACTGGGGTCACATGTGGGGTATAGGGCAGGACAGAGGGGGAAAAGTTTAGTTTAGGAGAAACCACCTCCCAGGAGCTATTTCTTCTGGGTATAGGTAGGGATTGATTACTTCTCCCTAGAGCTCTCAGCCTGGCAGAGTTTCACTAACACCAGAACTCCTTCTGTAGGCTCTAATTATCTCACTGCCTTTGGTGGTTTAGGGGAAGGTAGGACAAGAGCAAGGATGGCCTAAATAAAGACCTTCCTCTCTTTCTGATTTCTTATACAGAGGAGGGCCAAAGCCTAGGTCTCAGTCCAGACTGACTGGAGTCTGCATTTCTCTGGGGCCAGACAGGTACAGCCCCAGAGCTTTCAGCTTGCCTTTCAGCAAGGGTTCCTTTAGAAAAAAACAACTGGGATTTTTCTGGTCAACATACGGTCTTGTACATAATGGAGGGGTCCACAGGGTATTGTTTCTAGCCTGCTCTTGGGCCTGTCATTCTGCTCCCTCACATGGAGAACACAGAGACCCCGGGGTCCTAGGCCTGCATGCTAAACAAGTTGGTTTTTATAGGCCCCCTGCTTTCCCCAGACCACACTCTTTTGCTCATGTGTTTGGAAGCCGCTGGGACATCCTTTGTAACAAACATGTACCTGCTCAGCCATGAGAAGTTACCTTAGCATCAAAAGCAAACACTTCGTTCCTGTTTGGAAAGCATAAAGCCTTAACTGTAAAATTTTATCATTCAAACTACCAAACTGGAGGCCTGGAAATAGTTTTTTTTTTATTTCTTATTGTTAGACTCACTGGGGTGACATTGGTTAACCAGAATTACATAGGTTCCAAGTGTACTATTCTACAGTGCATCATGTGTTGCATTCTATGTTCACCACCAAGTGTCAGTTCTCTTTCCATTACCATGTATTTGACACCCCCTCCCTCCTCTCCCACCCCACCTTCTCCCACCCCCTCCCCACTTGCCCTCGGGTAACCACTAAACTATGGACTGTGCCCATGAGTTTTTGTTTCTTTGTTCACGGTGGCCAAGTCACGGAAAACACCAAAATGCCCTGTGACAGATGACTGGATAAAGAAGCTGTGGTACATATACACAATGGAATATTACTCAGCTATAAGAAAAGATGAAATATTGCCATTTGTGACAACATGGATGGACCTGGAGATCATCATGCTTAGTGAAATAAGCCAGACAGAAAAAACAAAGAACTGTATGACTTCACTCATGTGCAGAATATAAAACTAGAAATCTTGGGGCTGGGTATTGAATCAAAGTCAGGGATGTGTCACTCAGAAGGCTATGAGGTTTGTGGGGGTATTATCCCAAATATAGGCAAAAGCTCGTTTAAGAATAAAACTGAAGGAAAAACTTAGACCTTTTTTACTATTTTCTTCACAGAAAAACTATGGTTATTGAGTTTTTTTCAGAGATAAAGGAAAAAATCACTGCCTTTCCTCTGCATCCAAGTTTTGTCCTCTCATTGTACCCTCTTGGGCACAGATTTTTCTAAGCATTCTGGATGCTAGGTGAGAATAAAGGTTTGTAAATGGACACTTACATCGTGGATACATATGACTAGTTGGAAACTGGCTTAAAAACAAAATCATAGTGATTATCTCTATGATTATATACTGTAGCCATTTTGCCAGGAGATTCCAGGTAAATATTTAGGCTAACGAAGAAACACAAAAACTAAGCCAGCTCCATACCCTATCAATTTCCACTGTGGGTGATCAGCCAGTATGATAGTATGGGGCCTGACTTGTACTTTCTCAGGTATTTGAATATGACACCCAGCTGAATACCTGGGTCTCCATTGCCACACAGGATAAATGAGCTATGGAAGACAGGGAAATCTGCTGGAATCTAAGATGTCCACGAGAGTCAACTTGGGTCCTCTGCCAGAAATAACCCCCTTTTCCTACTCAAAGGCTCTTATTTCTCTGTTCACCCATTTGACACCTTAGAAAACAGAAGACCTGAGAGGTCAAGTACCTGGTCCAAACTCACACAACTGTTTAGTGCCAATGCCAGCACTGAAAATCTGGTCTCCTAAAGCTTGGGAGAAACTCATTCCCTTTAGAGAGATAGCAGGCAGGTTTTTGATCACATGCTGGCCTTCATCATTTTATAGTGGCTGTGAAAACACTGTGTTGAGAAGGATTCTGAGGCCTGATATTTATTCACTTAGAAGCTGTGAGTAATTAGCTTGGAGTACAGGTGAGAGGACTTCCTGCACTTTTGTTGTGTCTCCAGCTGTTATACCATGCTGTGTTTTGATTTTTAAAAAGGTTACAGAGCTTCTATTGTACCCACTCCTCTTCCAGTGTAAGTCCAAGTTTCTTCAGGATGGTGTTCCAGCCATGTTTGCCACTCTACAGGGAAGACGTGGAGGAGAGTCACAGCATTTTCAGCTTTACTGAGGTACTTTCTCTTGATGCTTCTGAATGGGGCTCATCAGAACTCCTGACCCCAGAATGTCTTACTCATTGTGTCTAACATACATTTCAGGCAGTAGAAAATGAGATCAAAACAATGCTCTCACTCACCCTCCAAATGTAAGTTTACCCTCCACTTTTCCTCCTTTGTGTTCTATAGTAGATGGCTGTAGTCCAACAGGCAGGCAGTTTGGGAGTTTATGTAAATGACAAACACACACACACACACACACACACAGGAAGACACATGCAAATAGCATCACCTTCTTTATACCTTGAAATTTGGTATTAATAACTCTCAGGCATATTTTTATATTTTAGTATACATGTATGTATTCATGAGTACCATTTAGTATTATTTTGGCAGATTTTTAGAATTGTGTACATTGTTTTATCTGTATGTATTTTTCTATAGCTTGCTTTTTATTGTTCAATATTATATATGGATATTTATTCATACTATTACTTGTAGCTCTACTTGATTCATTTTTAATTGCTGTATATAGTTCATTAGAAGAAAGTATGTCTGTTTATTCTTCTGTTCTTTTGTTCATAGACACATAAGTTGGTTCTAGTTTTTCCTCTTCCAAACAATGCTGCAATGAGCATATACAAGTATGTATGAGTTTTTCAGAGCAATGTTTTTTACAGAGTGTTTTGTAAACCATTCTTGGATCATGAGCTCAAATCAACAGGTTGTAGCCAGCAATGGGGAAAAAATGAAATAGAATAAAATGTATTAGAAAATAACAGAATATGTTGCCCATGGTAAGAAAAGGTACTGTTACATTAAACTTGTTTCATTTACAAGGTGACACAGTTTACTTTTACAACCAGGAAGCTTGTAATTTCATTAAACTTGCTGTGGGTCATAGTCACCTAAGGATGGACGTGCTGGGTTGATGGCTATGTGTATCCTTGGCTTTGTGAGAGCTTGCCAAATGTACCAGTTCACACTTCTATGAGTTTTTAAGTTGAAAAGCTCAAGAAAAATGGACCCCAAGGACAGATGGAAGCTCGAGAATTAGTAAGAAAAAAGTCAAGCTTAAAATTTCCACCTTCCTTGCTCCCTTTGCATGCCTCTTAACCCTAAATAAACATTGTGGGTTTTCTTGACCTTGTAAATTTGCTTTTAATCTTAAAAAAGAAAAAGGTTTAGAAGGAAATTCCTCACCTTCCTGTCTCTCTTGCCTCAGTTCAGGAAGGGGCAAGCTGGAAGGAGGTAATAAATAAGCAACCCCCTTCCTTTTGGGAATCCATTAATAACAAGTCTGGAGAGAGCTGTGCCTAACCTTTGCTCCTAGTTGCTGTGGGCAGTTTTTCATAGCTGGACAAAAATTTCTCTGGATCACAGCCAATGGTGCCATCTTCGTTGCTTGTTTAGAAATGAAGCAGGGCTTTGGGGAGTCTAAGGAGCTGTCCTTCCATGGTTCATCTCTCGGGGGGGGGGGCGGAGAGGGCTGGTCAGTTCCTGTACTGGTCCTGAATTGCCACCTCCTGCCCGACCCCTCAGGAAGGTCAAGCCCTCTATGAACTGGTTGCTGTCTGTCTGACTTGCACCTTACTTTCCTGGAAGTGTGTATCCATATTTCTATCCCACTTTGCACTGCATAAGCAAGATCTAGAGATGTAAAGAAGGCTGGCTTTGCAGAGGAAGGAACCCCTAAGTTTCATCCTGGCCCCTCTTCTGTGCCAGTCTGTATTCAGTGTCTACCATTCATCATCTCAATTCATTCTTGCAACACCCCTTTCTATAGATGAATAAACTGAGACTCAGAGTTTAGGAGACTTCCCCAGGTCACTTATCCAATAGGATATAATTCCTAACCTTACAGAGCAGTTTCTCTACACCAGGCATTGTTCTAAGCACTTTACCCAATTTTATCTTTAAATCCTTATCACATCCCAATATGGTTGGGGACCATTATCCCAACAGACATTGAGGGGTTAAATTATTGACCTGCAATTGCATAGTCAGTGAGTGCAGATGCCCACATTAGAACATAGAAAGTCTGGCTGCCTTTAGTATCAAGTACTTAACTACTTATGATGTCTTCTCTCTGCAATTGGGATTCAAACCTATAGGTGATAACATCAAGCCACCCAAAGTGAGCATGTTTACTGAAATTACAGCTTGGTGAGTCACCTAGTATTTTGTTGACATTTTCCATCTGTTGAATGGGGGTGATAGATGACTTGGCTATCCTGCCCTGTTCTGTATCATGGGTCTCTCTCTCTCTCTCTCTCTCTCTCTTTCTCTCTCTCTCTCACCCCTCCCTCCCTCTTTCCCTCCCTCTTTCCCTCCCTCTCCCTCCTTCCCTCCCTCCTTCCTTCCCTCCCTCTCTCCCTGTCTCTTTTCCTCCCTCCCTCCTCCCTCTCTCTCTCTTTCTCTCTCCCTCCATTCTAGCACTTAGCAATGGGTAAGGGAGGTGATCTCTGCCTGTGGTAACTTAGTAGAAGTATGTATAACACAGAAGAAGCAGTGTTGTCACAATGACAATGACCATATGTAGTTAACGGCTGAAATGAGTGTATGGCACAGAGATCAGAGAAGGAGGGAGCTGGCTGAGGCTTGGAGATAGCCTTGTAGCTTTCATCCGTAGATCTCAGTTTACTTAAACCAGTGGATATCAAACTTGAGTGTGCATAAGAATCATCTGGAGGACTTATTAAAACACAGATGGCTGCATTCACCCTGCCCACCACGTTTCTGATTGAGCAGGGCAGGAATGAAGCCTGAGAATTTGCATTACTAACAAGCTCCTGCTGCTACTTAGGGCCCACACTTGGGAAATCACTGACTTAACCAATAGGTAAGATTTTTTAAAGTGCAAAAAAAGGAAATGAGTGTGATCTGTGTATCAGTCAGAATAGGTTAACTGTCATGACATACGAGCCCTAAAGTCTTTGTGGCGTAACACGCTGAAGTTTTATTTCTTGTTTATGTTACAGTCTAGTGTGGGTTGATAGGGGAGTGCTCTGCTCTATGTAGGCATTCAGGGGTCCAGGCTCCTATCTGTGGCTCTGCCACTCCCTGAGGACTTCAAGTCCTCCATTAAAGCATCTGAATCTAACCGGCAGTTGAGGGAAGAGAGAATGCCAGGGCTAAAGGAGAAACATGTCACTTCTGCCCAGTTGCCATTAGTCAGAACTCAGTTACACAGTTTCACTTTAATGCAAAGGAGTCTGGGAAATGTAACCCAGTCACATGTCTGGGAACAGAATATAGTAGTCTTTGCCATGGACTGCTTGAGGATCTACAAGGAACTTGGTTTGGCTTGGAAGGAACATTCATGTTGAGAGAATAAATAAATGTTTCATGCTCTTCCAAGGAAAGTTATTTCAGAAAGTTCAGGTCATTATTTAACATCATTATAGTGTATCTGTAGTGCAGGGAAAATAATCACCAGATTTAAGTGCAGATACTCTTCATTGAAAACCTGCATGGCTGATTTTGCAAAGTTGCATAACTTCTCAGTACCCATTTTTCTTTCTCTATAAAAATTGGGGTAAGGTATATGAAAATTATTGGCCCAATGGCAAGCACATAACAACAGAGAGTAGTTATTTCAGTGTTTTCTGTACTCGGGAAGATGTAGACAAATGATTGTGGCATCAGGAGTACCTTCATGTGAGAAGCTGTGGGATTCAGATTTTAAAGGACAAAGGCACAAACCCCATCTCAGGCTGCAGCGTTATGCCTCAGACATACTACAAGGAATCAGGCTAGCCTGGCAGGGCCTGAGGGAGCAAGACAGGACTGAGAGCACAGCAAGATTAATTAAACACCTTGGTTTCTAGAGTTGTGCTACCCGGAATTAACAACATTGCCCAACTGGGTGGCTTTGGCCTTTGTGCCTCAGTTTCCTCATGCGTATAATGTGGCTAATCATATTTCCTACCTCATATGGTTTGTGATGATGGGATGAGAAAAAGCTAAGGACTATAGTGAAAAGTATTGGATAAAGATTCATGAATTTCCTATCCTCCTATGGCATTCCACCATTTTTCCCTCTTGAGAGCTGAAGGCCAATACAGAGGGTATTTGGGCAAAGAAACTCCGTAGCCTTCGTTTGGTCTTTGGCCATCCTAGCCCTGACACAGTCCTGTTTTTTCCCCCATAGCTCCAGTGTGTTTCAGTAATTTGGGGGCCCCTAAACTAGGCTGACCAGACATACCCTTTTAAATGGGACAGAAAACAACATATTGTCCCCTTTCAAAGGGTATGTCTGGTCAGCTTAGTCTCACTGGGCTAAATTCAAGGTGTCAGTAGGCTGACCACACATACCATTTGGAAGGGGACAATATGTTGTTTTTTAATCCCATTTAACATGGTAAATCTGGTCAATCTACCCTGAACTGTTGATGGACGTGAATGCAATCTGAAGGAGGAGGTGGTGAGGAATTGTCTGAGCTCTTTCTCTAGGCAGCACCTATGTATTTGATTAGTGGCACATAGCTGAGTTGAGCCAGCAGCAGAGATAGAAGTCTCCTGGGTTCCTTTATGGCAGTACTAATGCCTCAAAGGCCCCCCTCCTCATCTCAGCACCAGTGCAAATCTCCTTCATTTCACCTTGTTATTTGCTCCCCTCAGATCTGGGCTCTTTAAAAGCCTTTTTCTCCCCCTTGTTTAAATGGTGCAATTGTGGGTGATTGAAACCACATTTTTATATGTGTCAAAATCAGTTCAACCCTTAGAAAGAAATCATAATATAAATTGGATCATATATCCTAAGTGGATGCCACCAGCTAATTCGTTTGTTAGACCGTACAGCTACATAGGATTAAGTGAGTGAGTGCTCTTAAGCAGTTACATGTGGGTCTCATTAATGCACACTCTGGTATGGCTTGTGCCTAATATCTTGTCAAATACGGGAGAGTATGGAAGGCCCTCACAAACCACCCAACTTCAGGGAGCCATTACTTCTTGAGCAGCCTCTAGTGATTAATGGGGTGGGGCTGGGGGAGCTGGCTGCCTTTCTTTGACTTGATGTTCCAGAAACCGGGTATCTTGCACTTCCATTGGCCTCTGTCTAAAGCAGAGGAGGGCAAACAGAGGACCTGCACATCTGCTTTAGTACAAAGGGACACCGATTCAGAATCCCATTGCGTGTAAGTACACATAAAGGGCTAGAAAAATATCTATTTTAGAATGTTCCTGCCCCTTTTTGAAATGTGCCACTCATTAAGTTCCTTGCAGCCTCAGACAAGCAGTGGTCTGTACCCTCACTAGTCCAAGTGGGGATCAGGAGCCAAGAGCACCAGCATCACATTCTCAGGCTCCACCTAAAACCTCCTGATTCAGAATCTGACTTTTCATGTGCAGTGTCTGTGCATTGACGTTTAACACATGCTGGTCTAACCCATTGTTCTCAACCTTAGCTGCACACTGGATTAATCTGGAGGATTTCTAAAAATGCTGGTGCCTGCATCTCACCCCTAGAGATTCAAAAGTAATTGGTCTGGAGTGGGACTGGGCATCAGGAGTTTTAGAAGCTCCCCAGGTGATTCTAATGTGCAGCCAAGGTCAGGAAGCACTACTCTAACTGTTGTGCCTCTATCACTCCCATTTTTAGGGGAGATTACAACACCTGGTTTATATGGTAGCTGAGCAGATTCAAGGACGTGACACTGGGACTAGCCAGCACACTATGGGTACCCAGAGGTTTCTCTTCCTTTCTCCCTTCATCACATTTCCCTCTGCACTTTCTGAGTTCCCATTTTTCTACTTCCTGAAAAGAGAAGTTTCTTTTAGTCCCAAGTGTGAGAATGTTGAGAACTGGTACTGAAAAGGGTTTGGGAATTCAAATGCATTATTTTCATCTAGAATTGTCTTATTGGCTTTGCATTTTTGCAACATTATAGCACAACCTTCCTTTTTCCTGTTTTTTTTTTTTTTTAAATCCTTATTCTATTTTTTTTTTCAACTGTCAGGCAGTGGGAGCTGAAGTGTAGGGAAGAGTGAGTTGAAAATGCTTCCTTTCTATACCTGTACTGGAATCCAGAGTTACATTGTGTCTATGAGATTTCAGATGTGTGTGTTGTTGGTTGGTCCTGGTGTAGATTGGAGCCCCCAGGGTACAGCAGGCATTTCATTTGGCTACCAGATTTAGCTTTTATAAAGGGGTAGGTAAGGGGTTTTTAAACAGCTTTCCTTGCCTGGCCAGCCCACACAAGTTGGCAGACACTCATTTCTCTCAGCTTCTTCCCATTAAGCATAACTATAATAGAAACCCTGGAAATAATGCATGAGCCTAAATAATACTAAGCACTCACTTAGCCCAAGGGGAACTACCACCCTAACTTCTGACATCATAGTATTATGTTGCCACTTTCTGTGTTTTAGGTAAATGAACTGTTCAGTTTATGCTCTTTTGTGTCTGGCTTCTTCCTCACAGTATTATTATGTTTGTGAGATTCACCCGTGTTGTTGTAGGAAAGGATTTTGTTCAAATATTGATCTTGGACTCTAGGCAGACTTAGAACTTGAGTAAAACTAAATTTAACAGCAGTTTTTAATCTTTTTTTAGTATAGAAGCCTAAGATCTATAAAATGAACAAAATATGAAAAAATAAAGATCAACAAAATAAAAATAAAAATAATCTCTAAATATATCATCCAAACAGAATCACTCTTAATATGTTACTGTATATCCTTCACTATTTTCTCTGTACATATTTTAATACAATGGGCTTATAGTTTACATATTTATTTGTAAACCATTTTTTCACTTATTAGAATAAGAATATTATTTTGTGTCACCAAATATTCTTCTACAACATCTACTTTAATGGTTACATAGTTTTTCTTTGTATAGGAAAATTTGGCTTAATGTAATTTAAGCTATTTTTTTTTGCATGAGATTTATTAGCTGCCTTTAATAGCTTTTATTGTCATAAAATCTAATCAGTAAGTAATAATGCCAACTGTTTTGAAGGCAAACAGGCTTGAATTTTTGTCCTAATGGTATATTTGACTGCCCCAAGGTTATGGGTGCCAGTTGATGTCTGCTGGGCATAGCTGTCAATATGGGAAGGTCTCATGTTTCTGAAATGAAGGCCATTATTAGGTGTCTAATGTCTGGATACCTAGTTATTTTCAGAAAGTAAGGAGATAAGGGGTGATTTTTCATTAACGCACCTTTAGGTTGGGTTTATGAATTTTCTCTTTCTTGCCTGCTAAAAAGTGATACTATGTCCACTAGGCATTAAGGCCACAAGACTGTAATTTTGAAGGCACACCTTTTTGATTTTATGAAATAATTCAATTGTGTTAACTAGCACCTGTATGCATTGGTTGACATTTTTCCCTTTTTACCAGAAAGGATTAAATGGTAATCAGATCCCTAATTCTTACGCAGTGTTCTCACAGAGGGCCTAAGAGAAAGGTGGGCATTGTATTTTTATTGAAGATGCTATTAGAGTGTTTATAAACCACAGAACTACTTTGGAGAACTTTAAAGTACTTTGAGCCAATAAGCTCATTAATGATGAGGAAAAGGAAATAAAATTTCATTGTCTTTATACACATGCTATGGCCAAAGTCCAAGTAATTTTGGCTTCTATCAACATTTGCTGGCTAGCACTTTGAGAACAAATAGACACAGTATTAGCAAGATTTTGAGTCAACAATAGCACTTGGACTTTGGCCACACACACACGTGCGCGCACACACACACACATACACACACACATGAGGGGTGGGTACACACACACACACATACACAGAGAGAGAGAGAGAGAGAGAGAGAGAGAGAGAGAGAGAGAGAGAGGGAGAGAGGGAGAGAGAGAGTGTGTGTTTTCCAGTTCTTTAATCATTAAACAAGAAGAAACTGCTAGATGTGAAACACTTCAGTCTTTCCTTTTTTTTTTTTTTTTAATTCATTTTTATTGTTAGACTTATTGGGGTGACATCTGTTAGCAAGGATTACATAGGTTTCAGGCATACAATTCTACAGTGCATTGTCAACTTGTTGTATAATAAGTTCACCACCTAATGTGACTTCTCTTTCCATCACCTTCTATTTAGCTTCCCCTTATGTGTAACCTTAAGAGGTATAATTACTTCTGCTTAGAAAGGTCTTCTGTTATTTCATACAATAAGTTACTGACCTTCCTGGGATTTCAGAGGTCTTTTAACTCTACCACTGTTCCATCCTACCTATCCCCAGTCTTGTTGAGCTGATGTTACAATTGGGTTTTGAGTTTCTTGCTTTTGACCCTCTTGTGCAATAAGTATGGCAGTATACTTCATTCCATGGGAAACTCTTGGGTGAGATGCTGGAGAGAAATATGTTATAGGATATTTATAATTATACTAGAGAAATTTTAAGGAGGACATTTTACTATTATCACAGCATCTCTGAAAATTTTCATTGTTGTCCAGAACAAAAATCTTTACAGTTGTTAGATATTCCTTTAAGAGGCAAGGAGAACTTTATACTACCTAATACCGTTTAAACCTATCTTTCTCCAGCAATGAAGCTATGGAAAATTTTATAGGTGTTAAGGAATTCTAGAGGTGAATAGAATTTCTAAGATGATATTCTGGGACAACTTGATTTGCCATCTAGTGTTTGCTGTCATGGGAATGAGAATAATTCAGTTCCCTGTCTCCTCTCATGAACACCCACTGTGGTTTGGGGCCATGAATCTTGTCTGCCAGCAGTATTTTATGGCCATCTTGTGCATTCCAGTTCAGACAGTGTCATGTCAGAATGAGTGAATCCCACATGCATTCAAGGAGTGAGACATTTGTGTTCTCCAGACCTGCTTATGGCAAATATGTTACTTATGAATGAAGTACCTCTCCCTCTTTTACATTTTCTTCACTTTGATCTTTTGCATCTGGGTTTTTTTTAATGAACAGGAATATTCTGAGAAGGTTAGGAGAATTTTGTCCTTTACATCCTGAGAAGAAGGGAGTTGAAGGTACACATGTGTATATGCACATGCATGCATGTGTGCAAATATATGCATGTATGTGTGTGCACACATGTGTACTCATTTATGTGCACACACATGCACCCTGTGTGTGTGTGTGTGTGTGTGTGTGTGTGTGTGTGTGTGTGAGTGTGTGTTGTGTGTTTGTGGACACCTGTGAGCATGTGCTTGTGTGTGCTCACTGCATATTAGTTGGTCTATATTGTACCCTTCAGGTGTCTCTGAAGGCATTAGGATATTGTCTAAGTATAATAATAGATCAACTTTATGAGTACCATGTTTCAAGCACCATTCTAGGCATTTAATCCTTACAACACCTAATTAAGTAGGTACTGTTGCTATACCCCATTTTCAGATGAGGAAACTAAAGCACAGAGAAGTGAAGAAACTTTCCTGAGGTCACAGCTGAGAAATGGCAAAACTAAGCTTCAAGCCTAGGCTGGCTGTCTCTAGCTCTCAACTTGCACACTAAACTGAAAAGGGTATCCCCAAAAGGAGCAAGACCTCCGCAGCTTTCTCCAGAGACAGCTGAGTCTTGTGATGATGCAGCTCATACCCCAGTGGCTATGGGCTTGCTATTCCACACAGACCAGTGCTGGAAGTGGGTTTGGACATCTGGGAACTTAGAGAAGTAGTATTCATGTGTCAGCATCAGAAGACCTGAGTGCAGTATGTTGGTGTGTTTGGGGACCTGTCATCCTCTCTAGAGCCACTTTTCTGGTGCCCCTTTTTGGTATTAGGTTGTATAAATAACACGGATTGTGTTTCCTTGGTCACTTCCTCTTGCTCCCTTTTCTTCTGTGTCTCTGCTATAATATGCTTAATTAGGTGGTTGATGACTCAGGAACTAGAAGGGAGGCATATCATTCACATGAATTTCCAAACCAGATGAAGCTAATCTCTGGAGGAGAGGTGAGAAGAGTGGTGATCTTGTGAGGGTGCAGTCTTGGGATGAGCCCAAAGGAGTCTGCTGGAGCACTGGAAATAGTCCATATTTTGACCTGAATGTTGCTAGCCTGACTCTGGAGATATGTAAAAATTGAGCTGTACACTTAAGATTTATGTACTTTACTGTATGTAAGTGATAGTTTAATAGAAAAGTAAATAAAATGGGGGCATCTATATTGACCTGTGCTAATATTGTAGAAGTTATGCCAGGAATGCCAGTGAAGAGAAGTAGACAAAGCTGAGTGAGATTTAAAAGGAAAAATCAGTCAGGAGTTTGGAGATGGAGATAGCTCTTAATGTGTAAGAATCAGAGCTTATTTCCTGGAAAACGTAATTGCTTGTGTTCAGCAGACATTGATTTCATTACTCTTAATTTCTTTTTTATTTTCATGATTTGTATCCTAGCTTCTAATACCACTGACCACTTGTATGTTTGGCCTGCCTTCATTTGATACTGGCTATGCCATTTAAAACAGTTGCTGCTGCCACCTCTCCCAAATTCAGACCAATTTGCAAATGTTAGAACAGAGAGACAAAGACAGCAAATGGGAGACATGGTCTGGTTTGTTGTAAATGGCTTTTCCTGCCAAGCTGTGGGGAACAGTATTTGGGCCAGCTTTTCCTTCCTAATTGGAACCATAGCTCCTCAGATTGTCTTTTGATTGCAAACTTGAAGGCCTGCCACCCTCCAGGACCATTTTGCACTGGGATGCTATGTACTGGGATTCTCACTTTTATTCGCCTGTAAGAGAGGACAGCGGAGTTGCTGAATCAATTTGAATAACACTGAAAGGGAAATAGCAAATTTTTAATCCTCTGTAGGTCTTATACTTCTTTGATATCTCTTCTTGCCCACCTCTGGAGCTATAATAATAACATTAGTTAACATTTATTGACAGCTTACTGCATGCCTGATGTAGTTCTAAGCATCTTGCATGCATTAATTCATTTCATACTCGCCAAATCTGAAAGCTGGCATTGCTATGGCCCTGTTATAGAGGAAGAAGGTGGACACAGGGAAATGAAATCACTTATCCAAGGTTACATACCTGGTGACAGAGACAGCATGTGAACCCAGTCTGGTTCTGGAGTCTGAGCTCTTGTCTACTTTAATTATCTAAATAAAATTGGTTTCCAGTGGGGTGATCCTCATAGTTCTCCCCATGCTTGCTAGACCTGTGCTGTTTAATACAGCAGCCACTAGCTACACATGGCAATCAAGCACTTCAATGTATCTAGATGATCACCTGAGATGTGATGTGCTTTAAGTGTAAAATACACACTGAGTTTCTAAGACTCAGTACAAGAAAAATAATGTAAACTCTATCATTGTTATGTTGTTATATTGATTATATATTGAAATTATAATATTTTAGATAGATAGCATTAAATAATATATTGTTAATTTTACCTGTTTCTTTTTTTTTTTTAATGTAACTACTAGAAAATTTACATTACACATTGGACCACATTGTATTTCTGTTTAGGTTTGTAACACTGAACTAAACCTTCTTTCCAGCCTTTTCCAAAAATAGTAAAATCTTGTTCTAGCATAGTCACGGGAAAAATGGATTTGGAGTAGCAGACCATAGATCAAATTCCTATTGTACAACCATCACCTTGCTGACTATGTACAATTAAAATTTTTTTTTCATGTGAGCAAAAAGATCTAAACCTTTAACAAATGTCTCTTGTATACAACTTATGGCACCAGTCCTTTCACACAATGCTTGCATTGAATCTTCATAACTCTTCTATAAGTATCATCAGCTCCATTTTACAGACAGGGAAATTGAGGCTTAGTCTAGCAACTTGTCTGCGTTTCTATTACTAGTAGTGGGACCGGGATTTGGATATAGGTTATCTGATTCCAATTCTAATGACAGTTTACTCCCAAATGATCTACCTTCTATAGTATGTATCCCATTTTTGCATTGTTTGAGATATTTCTGCATGCCCTACTCTCTCATATTAATTAAATCCATATGGGAAAGGATTATGACCCATAGTATGTCACATTAAATGTTCAGTGAACTGAATTACTTTAACAACCATTGTATGAAAGACCTTAATTCTAATATTCTCCTACAGGGTTTGGTATCTGCTCCATTATTTTCTTTTTAAGACCTATGGCTAGATAACTAAGCTTGCTCAGTAAATTGTTACTTTTATATTCCCATGACTCCTATAGAAATTTAATTCCTTGATTGATTCAATAAAATCTATTAAGTATACACTATTGTACATTTACTGTGCCACATCCTGGGAACTCAAAGGAGGCCAACAGGGTTCCTGCCCTCAAGGAACTTATGGTCTGAAGTGACATAGAGATATATAAATGAGTATTGCAATGAACACTGTTCTGACCCTGATAAGAGTAGGTGAAAGGGACTTGGGAGCACTTTGTTGGGGCACCTCACCCAATCTTAAGAGGTTAATAGAAAGCTTCTCAGAAGAAGGGGAAGGACATGCTAAGTTTCAGCTCCAAGTTAGTGAAAATAAAAATGTGTTGGTTTTTTTTTTCCACATTCACTCTGAATTCTATTAATGAGATTTTACTGTAGAGACAGGAGTGGAAGGCAGTTGAACATCTAAGGCCACCCTAGGGGGGCCCATCTTCAGGGGGCCCATCTTCAGGTCTCCAGTGTAGCACTCCACCCTTAGTTGGGCTCAGGTTCTCTTTGGCTTCTTTGCTTATAACCTTCAGTCAAAGTCTGGCTTTCTTATGTGTTTTCTTTCAGCTTTGACTTCCACCCATAACTGCCTCATTCTTGCTGTTTATCTCAGTTTATATTCTCAAGGAAAGCGTGTGAGAGAGAGGCTGTTTGACCCAGACCTTTATTTTTTATATATCAAATGGTACATTAACTGTTGACCAGCCAATAATCAGGCTGCTCTTGAATCTGGTGCTCACCCTTGGTCCAATCAACTATGGCATAAAGAGAAGCAAGGACATATAATACAAAAAAGGGCCTCCAAAGTCACCCTCCTAGACATACACCTTTTCTGGGCTGTGGTAATTTGGATAGTTTATCCAAGGATGTGTCATGGCAGGCCTGATCACTGCTCTAGAAAGTTCTTTTAATAACTAGAGAAGCATTGTAATAGATAACAAGTGTGCAAGTTAGAAAAATCTAGGAGCTTGTCTCTTTAATAGTATCGAGGCAGGTCTCTGGATCCCTAGCATTGGAATTGTTTCATATTACAGTTCCTAGAGAGATATCAGAATATGCTCATTACTCCAAAATCATGGTGGTGTGAGATTCACCACTAGATTGTATTTCATGTGTTGATACATGAGTACAAAGAATATGCTGACCAATTTTCTATTCAGTATTTGGATAATTGCCTTTTTATACAATTTAGCTTTATAATCCTATAGAGAGTAGACTCTCAGTTAACAGGCACCCAGGGGGGATTGGTAGAGGTAGGATAAACCTAAGTAGATTCTCCACTAACCAGAACTCAAGCAACCGGCACTCTCCAGCAACCAGCAAAAACTTTGCCAGTTGCTTGAGAGTGCCGGTTGCTTGAATTCCAGTTAATGGAGAGTCTACTGTATTTTATCTATTATGAATTCTGAGAAGGGGTCCATAGGCTTACTAGCCTGCCAAAGGGGCCATGGCACAGTCAAGATTAGGAAATCCCTGCTCAAGGAAGTAATACTCTGATTCAAATACAAATTTTTGAGATTGCTGCTCACTTTGGGGTCTCTAATTCACTGGAGCTGTACTGGTGTGCATTGGTCTGAAGCTGAAATCCCTCAGTGGCCCTGAAAAGAGTGAATCAGGTGGTTTATAGTCAAGGGACAAAGCTATGCAAGGAGAAAGGAGAACTGTGGCAGGAGCCCTTTAATTAAAGCCACCCTGATGCCCCTACCCCATGGTATGTATGTGTATAAACATGCTGCATGGAGTGCATGTCTTTTTGTCTTGAATTAAGCATCCCCACATATTTTGTATTATAGAATGATAAGAGACCTTAAGTTGTTGACTCCCTTCCCTGGTTTAAAAGGAAGTAGAGTGGGCACATTGTGTGGAGGAACCCAAGTCTGAGTCTTTGGAATCCGGCTGATTTATAGGTCATTTGATGACATTGGAGCTCATTGAGGCTGGGTTATCCATGCCTTCCTCATTGGAAAGCCAAGTAGGGGAAGTTACTGGGTGGATGAGATGAAGGAATAAATTCAGAGCAGAACGGGCCACAGAAGACATGCACTGGATCTTATCGGTGTCCCTAACCACTGACAGTCCCAGATGGACATTTACGTAGGTTTAGCTCTGAGGCTTCTCTGATACTTGTCCTTAGGGCTACTAACTCCTCCCTATTCCAGTAACAAGCAAGCTATCTCCTCATTTTGCTGGTGAGGAGTTTATAAGCTCAGTTCAGCAGTTGAATGTTGGCTAGAAGGTTGCTGGGTGAAAATAGCACAAGGAAACTGAGCTTTTAACTTTTACTGTTCTATTGACAGTTACGTGATCTTGAGAGTACCATATCGCTTCTGTCCATTTCGGTTTCATCTGTTAATTGAGTTCAGTAAGTGCCCTACTTAGAATTATTAAGAGCATCAAAGGGTGTGAAAACATGGGAGAACAAAACTTTGTGAAAGCACAGGGGAATCTCACAAGGCACCTATGGGCTCCATCACAAGAAACTCTCAGAGTTTATCTTGTCTTTCCACTGGATATTTATTGAAGTGAAGAGCCTGAAGGGCTGAGGTTCGTTTTATGCCTAGAATACCTCTAGTGGTCACCTGCCAAATCATGATGAAAGGTCTTAATTTTATGCTCAATTAGAACAGGGTTCCTGTTGATTTCTACCCCTTACCGGTTGAGTTCCAAAGCTTGAGCTATTAGAGAATGGGTAGACTATCTTATAATCATGGACCAATTTGGCTATCACAGAGAGTCCCAAAAAAGAAGACAAGAGCAAAATGGAATTCCCTCTTTGATTTCTCTATCTGCTATTCTTCTCAGGGGCTGGCTTCACCAGAAAATGTAGGCTGGAATCCCAAGGCCTTGGAAGGATCAAATGTAGTTTCCTATCCAAGAAAGATTGGGAATCTTGGAGTTAGAGAAGGAGTTTCATAAGGCAAATAGCCAAATCAGCAGCTATCACTGGCTACCTTCCAGTACCCAAGGGAGGTCCTCCTCTTTCTTCTAACCCTCCTCCACTTTATTGTCATCATCATCATCATGTTACCATCATGATCGTGACATATTCCATAGCTCATCACTGTGTGAGGATTGTGCTGGGTGGTTTACATACATAGTTTCATTAGGTCCCATAGCCATACTCAATTGCACTTAGGCAACTGAGGCTTAGAGAAGCCAAATGACTTGTCCTGGGGCACAGCAAATTGAACCTAAAACCCATGCCTTCAACCAGCATGTGATATATGTTTTCTTTTGGTACTTGGTAAATGTGTGAGGAACAGATGAGAAAATGGATAAAAGAGTAAATACCATAGGGGGAAAAAAACTATGGGTCATGGTAGTAGATTTTCCAAGGTGTCATTTATTCTTTTTACATTCTTTTGTTTGTTTGTTTCTTCACTTTCCATCCCAGAAAAAATAAACCCTATTGCTCGGTTCCTGTAAATTTCAACTCAGAGTTTAGCTGTTTTTGCTTGATGTAGCAATTGAATCCCCTCTAAATGCCACCATGTTGCTTCTAAAGGGCACTTGGATTGTAGCCAAGGCAGGCAAAACTGAATTTTTCAGAGAATTTCATGGAGTATTGTCAAGCAAGTAGCTCCCTCCTGAGAGGAAGAAATTTAGAATTTGCAGAAGGGATATGAGATCCATTTTGTTACCTGCCATCTTAGCCTACCAGATATCAGAATGAACACTGTGTCTTTTTGAGGTGGGGAGACCAAAGGGTGTCTTGATTTTTATAAAATATGGGCTCTTGGCCCCTGGGGGGCCTTATGCTAAATTATAAAATATAGTTCATTTGCCAACCCAGAAGAGTTTGGACCATTGCTTTATAAAAATGTACTCATTGCTGGGCCTCTCAGCCAGTTTAGATAAACAGAAATAGCAATAAATTTCTGCAGACCTGGGATCTCAGACAGGGCAGAGGAAAAACGAAAGAGATCTGAGCTGCTGTCTTTTAATCCAGTCATCCTTAGTTGCATGTTGGGGGGATCAATAAACCATGAAAACAAGAAAAAAAAAGACTCTAGAGAACCAGTTGCAGCTGGCAGAAGAAACCCACCATTGAATCTGGTAATGCCATTTTAATTAGGCTAAAGCTGAATGAGTGCTGCGTTGAGACCTTCTCCTTGGTGCCCTGGGTTGCTGCGAGAGAGAATGTGCTCCCTTTGTGTGCTTTGCCAAAACCCACCAGCTGCCACCTTGCAGGAGGGTTACATCTGAGTCACTGGTTTCCAAAAGGGTGACAACAAGACTGCATGTGGCTGAATGAGAGGCGCCTGTCTTTCCTTGATCCTGTCAGCTTGGGCCTGGACTCAAGCCATCCCAGCAATGGCTCTGATTTGTAAACAGGTAAGATGTTTCAGGAAGTTGTTATGAGAGTGGATTGGGGGAGAATGGGAAAAATAGGGCTGGAGGAAGAAAGCTGTAAGCCTGGGCTGGATTTTTTGAAGCTCAAAAGGCTTGTTTTCTTTATCTTTTCACTTCTCAGCTTAACACTTTATAAGCTGGTAGTATCTTCCCTTCCTAAAGGTGTCAGTTTTTTATGATAATGATGAAGATGATGATGATGATGATGAAGGTAATAATGATAACAATAATGACAATAAAAATAAGAGTGAATATTTAGCAATCACTTTCTATATACCAGGCACTTGTCTAAGTGCATTACATAAATGAACTCAATCTTCACTCTATGCCTTTGATAGGGGTTCTACTATTCTACCCATTTTAGAAATGAGGAAACAGAAGCACAGAGAGGTTAAATAACTTACCCCAAGATCCATAGCCAGTAAACCAGGATTCAGAGCCAGGAACTACGTCATTCCAGCCAGAGATTAATCCTAGGAAAGGCTCCAGTGGGCTTTTGACTCAAGTATGAAGAGAATCACCTGTGGAGGAACCTCAGACTCTCAGCTTCAGGAAGCCAGGAGCCATGGATGTCATTCTGACTGAGGGATCCAGCATAGCATATTCCAGGCAGAGTCCTGTGCTCTTTCAATGCTTTTTGACACATTGATTTTTGATAAGTCAGAGAAATGTGTGACCAGGACATGAAACTTTGTTATATGCAATTTAATAGACAAATGCTTACATTTGTATTTATTCACTCACTCATTCAGTCCCTAAGCATTTCATTGAGCATCTACTGTGTACCAGCATTGTACTAGATGTTAAAAGTAGACAAATAAATAAGATAAACTCTTAGTCCATGAAAAGCTCACATATGGAGATATATGCATACAGATGTAACTGTATATACACATGTATATGTACAGATATCACTTAAGATCAACCTCTCCCTTCAGTTTCCTTTACTTGTTCTCTGAGTCTCTCCTAAGGTTAATACTTATCATGTTTTACATGGCATTATAGTTTTGTTGTGTGCATGTTCATGTGTGTACATGTGTCTTAGGTCCAGTAATGGATTGTTATATGCTTGAGGCAAGCTTCATCTGTTATTCACCTTTGTAGTCTCTAAAACAATGCTCCTCCAAGTATGGTCCATGGACTGGCAGCATTAGCATCACCTGTGAGCTTGTTAGAAATGCTAAATCCAGGTCCCATCCCTGGCCTACTGAATTAGTAGCTCTGGGGGTGGGGTCCAGGAGTTTGTGTTTTAACATTTCTCTAGGTGAGCCTGATGCATGCTCAAGGTTGGGAAGCACTGCTAGGATATGGAGCCCAGGTCCTGTCACCTGTGGGTGCTCAGTAAATGCTTTTTGAATGACTGACATTGAATGGGGAAAGTGGGTTGGTGTTACTAGGTCTTGGCATGACGCCAGGTATCCATTTTGTGAAGTCCAAGGAGATTATGGGAGATGGAGTTGTATTTCTTTCTCAAAAATTAGAATGGATTCACTTATATGGCTAGGAAGATAGACCCCAACAGCATTATTGTGGGAGATGGCGAGCAATTGAACATGTGAACTGATGGTAACTGAGTGAATGGGCCACTTTGTAATGAAGGCCAGGAGATAAAACAGGGTGGAGTGAGAACACCATGCAGATGGTTTAGGGCAAAATGCTAAAGTCACAAGTTGACAAGAATTGTATGCCTGAAACTCTTGTCTGTTCCAGGGACTTAATTACAAATTAAACACTCCCTATCCCCACATATGTGGCAGAGCCTGGATGTAAATCTATTTCAAACTGGGTTTTGTCTCCCATCCCATTTCCCTTTTCATGTTCTTAAATTCTCTCTCCCCTGCCCCCAGAGAGTATTGTTCAGATTTTGATCAGCATTAAAGCTACCCTGTGGCATGACATTTGTCAAATGCAGGGATGTGTGGACTTCTGTGAGTAATCAGCAGCTGTTTTGGGAAGCATGGTTTTAAGGAATCTTTCTTCTCAATAGTGTGATCATTCCCTCCTACCAACACCTCCCCAAACCTTGCATAAGAGCAGTTGACTCAATGTAATAAAATACAGCTTGGCACCATGAGGTACATAAACAAGAGGCATTTACTAACCTGTGTAGTGTTTTGGCAGGGATAGGAACAGTAGCAGCCAAGGAGACACATATGGCTGGCTTAGCAGCATCCTGGACTCATGGGAAGAGGATCCCTGGGTTTCCATCCCTGGGATGAGGAGGTAGGGTGAACAAGGGCTTAGAAAGACTAAGGTGGTTCAGCATCCTTGGGAACACTGCTATGCCCAGGTTTTCCCAAGAACAGTGCTTTTTTTCATTTGATAAACACTTATATAGTGCTCATGCTGGGCCAGGCACTATTCTCTAAACCCTGTACACTTTTCAAAACAGCTTTATTGAGGTGTAATTTCCATACAATAAAATTCACCTGTTTTGAGTATACTATTCAATAAGATTTTATATAGCAACTTTACAGAATTGTGCTACTGTATTTACAATCTCATTGTAGAACAGTTCTCTCACCTCTCATGCCCATTTATAATCAATCCCCAGTCCCACCCCTGGCCTCAGGTAGCTACTAACCAACTTTCTGTCTCTATGAATTTGCCTTTTTTGGAAAGTTCTTATAATATAATCATATAATATGTGATCTTTTGTGACTGACTTCTTTCACTGAGAATAACATTGTTGAAATGTGTTCCTTTTTATTGCCAAATAGTAGTATGTGATATATGTGTGTGTGTGTGTGTGTGTGTGTGTGTGTGTGTGTGGTGCTTTAGTTTTATTACCTCAATTCACCCTCAAAACAATCCCATAAGGTAGTTGCTTTTATTATTACATTTACAGATGAGGAAACTGAACTACAGTTAGTAATTTGGAGAGTAATGATTCAAACCCTGGCAGTCTGGCATTAGAGTCTGTGTTCTTGAGCCCTCTTGCCATGCTGCCTCTCCATAAGTATAAAATATGAATCCATTTCTAACTTGGAGAGCTTCTTTTACATAATGACCACTGAATTTCTAAAAATGCATGACTTGGTTTTGTGCAATCTTACAAGATTTAGTTGAATGCCTAATTTGTGCCTGGAACTTTGCTAGATGCTGTGAGGAACTGAGACAAATTCCTACCTTTAAAAAATTTTGCGTCTTGTTTGGTGGACAAGATGCTGATGCACACCAAAATGTAGATCCTCTAGGGCCACGTGGGATCAGAAATTATCTAAAGCCTAAATGCATCCTCCAGGTATAGGAAGTCAATAAGAAGAGGTTGATGTCAGTGAGAAGAGCTGAGGAAAACTTTTCAGAGGAGTTGTCCTTGAACCAGTTCTATCCCCTTGTCTTAATCAGCCCCAAGTTGCATGAGTAGAAACTTGTAATTGTTTAGAGCCTTTCCTATATCTTAATGTCCCTTCCACTCACTAAGTTTTCTGCTCATTATGTTCTAAGTTTTAGATCTCATCTGTGTATCTATAATTATACCAAGGACTTTTTCCTCTTAAGCTGTTTTCAATAGAAATGTCTTAAGGGGTTTTTACTCTCTTTAGAAAAACTGATTAGCAAGACACAGGGATTGGTTTGTGTGTATATTTTAAAGCTCCTTCAAACACCCAATTCTTGGGCTGACCACAAGGATTCAGGAGTAAGAATGGTACATTGAAATGTATTTCAGACTCTAGGAGACCTGGTTTAGGAAGCTTGTGCCGTGTAACAAACCACCCCAAAATGTAATGGCTAGAACAACAACCATTTACTTGGCTCATAATTCTGTAGGTCATCTGGACAGTTTTTCTGTTCTGAACTGGTCCAGATAACCTCTTTTGGGCTCATATATGCATCTGATGCCAGCAGGAAGATTAGCCCATGGCTGGGCCACAAGTCTGGCTGTTGACAGACTGTTAGCGTGTGGCTCTTGTATAGGGTACTTTTCTTCTCTTCCATATGGCATCTTATTATCCATCAGGCTAGCTTGGGTTCATTCACAACATAGACACAGGGTTTCCAAGAGTAGCAATAGAGGTCAACTCCTAGTTCACAAGCACTTTTCCAAGCCTCTCATTTGCTAATGGTCCATTGGCCAAAGGAAGTCACATGACCAGATTCGATTCAAGGAGTGGGAAAATAGACCTCACCACTTGATGGGAGATCTGCAATGTCATATTGCAAGGGGATGAATGCAGAGAGAAGACCAATCTGTGGTCATTTTAATATTCACAAAATCAAAGCCCATAATAGCAATGCGGTTAGTCAATATCTATTAAATGCTTATAAGACAGAGGTACTGTTACATGTGTATCTTAAGTCATTTAAACCACACAGCAGCCTGGGAGCTAGGTTGTTACTATTCCCCCATTTTTCAGAGGAATAATTTGAGTCTTTGAAAGGATAAGTAACTTGCCCAAAGTCACAACTCATAAGAGGTAGTCCCAGGATTCTCATTCAGGCATTCTGGCTCCAGAGTCTGTGGGCTCTTAACCATTGTGCCATTTTTCCATTTCCAGCCTAGTGAAATTTTGTTGATGTGTTGCAGAGCTATAGCAATAAGACTAATGTATGCTAACATGTATTGAAGGCCTAGGGTATGCTTGGCTCTATTCTAAGCAGTTTATATACACTGTGGCATAGCAATCTATGGGATCTGTCAAGGACTGCTTTTATACACATTTTACAGATGAGGAAACCAAGAAATAAATTATATGTCTGAGCTTGCGCAGCTTGTACAAGGGGGGAGCTAATATTTGGATCCAGGCCTGAAGATTCAATGCTCTTATCTAATTAACACTATCATTTCACTTTATTTAATAGGCCCAATTTATAGTGGTGGGACAGGGGGATCTTGGAACTCTTCAGAACATAGATGATAAAATAATAAGAATAAAAGAAAAAAGGCACCTAGAAATGCAGCTAGAGTTGTCATCACAAAGCTCATATATTTTCCAGGGGAGTTTATTAGTTTGTTGTCCATTGTGTCTGGCAGAGCCAGTGTGTACTGCTGCCACTCCAGGGGTACTGTTTGGTTGAGCTATGACATCAGTGGTGCACTGGAGTATACAATGTGGTGCCTTTGCAATGCTTGTAAGCTCATTCATCTGGCTTTCCACTTTGTATAGATTAGCGAAGCAAATAAAATAGGATTGAGTTAAAAAGTCTGACAACAGCTTATAAGGTCATTATGATGGAAAAATGAAGGAAGACTTTGAAAAACTATTTATGAAAAAGCACAAGAACTCCAAGTGAGAAGGCTTGGGGATGTTGATGTAGGGACAAATAGCCCATAAAAAGCTCCATCGTACCTGCGGTGGGGGGTGGTCACTGTCTTACTACTTGGTACAGTAGTTGGGTTCTTTTTTCTCATACATATAGATGCTAAAATTTTTAATAAAATTTTTGTAACTCTAAAAAGTTGTAGCAAATAGAATTCAATAATATATTGTGAATAAGTGGGATTTCCACAGGTATATCAACTTTTTTTTTCTTTTCTTTGTAGTCTATTTTTAAAATTAAACTTATTGGGGTGACATTGGCCAGCAAAATTACATAAGTTCCAGGTATATATTTCTTTATCATCTGCATGTTGCATTGTGTTCTCACCACCCAGTGTCATTTTTTTCCCTCACCATGTATTTGAGTAGTTTGTGTTTAAAGAGGAAAAAATGGTCAGATTATGTTTATATGCTTTGTTACTCAGGAGAGAGGATTAAATAATATAATTTGGAAAGATTACCATAGATGGTGATGATATTAATAAGTCTTAGGTGAAGTACTTCATACCCTTAGGTACCATAAATGAGATTTCAAGGTGGTAGTAGCTTCTTGTGGTCCCTGACTTTTCATAATTTTGCCTCTTGGGTTTCTGCAGGGTTAATATAATTCTAAATGAAGAGTGAGGGCTCTCAGGGATCAAGGAGGTGCTCATGACCATTTAAGACTTGTGAAAGTGCCACTTTTTGACTCAAGAGGTGGCTGGTTCCTCACCGGGAGGGTTGGCTCCTGACCTTCAGGCTGGTTTTGGAGAACAGTCAGTGTATGGTAATGGGAAACACAACTATCCATTCTGTCCTGGATTGACCAATACCCTGAAATGAGTTCCCACCTCTATACCACGCCCCCCATAATGATGGAAGGTGACTTCCATTTCTGAAATGCTCTTGAGTTCAGTTAACAGAAGGACAATGAAGATGATAGGAGAGGTGAGTCCTCTGAATTTCTAGGTTTGGGGCCAAGCAGCCAGGTACAAGGAACAAGTTGGAAGATCCCAGTTGAGTGTGCCATGGGAACATGTCCCACCATTATGCTCAGATAAAATCCTCATTGTCCCTTTGTCTCATCATTTTCCTCTCTAACTTTAAGAGAAACTTCAGAAAAGTACCGAAGCAAAGTATCTCAAGTTCTCACATATAGTAGGATCGACTTTCAGAGCAGAGACAGCCACATCATAGTTGCAGTGAATCTGCAGAGACAGAAGAGGAGGAGAAAGGGTATAGAGAGGGAGAGCCAGCCTTATGGAAAATGCCAGCCTACTGAACCAAGGTGGGGATTGTCTCTGATGCTCTAGCTGGAAGTATTTGGACACTGGTATTATGTTTGCAAAATGCCTTAAATCCCTGGAAAGAAATATGTAGAATAGAAGATAGGAAGTTGCCACCTGATTGTGAGAGCATTCATTGTGGGTAGCGAGTCATTAATGCACAAATGCATTCTCACTGAGGCTGGGATTGCTGTTGAGAACAACAGTGTGAAAGGGGACCCATGTTTCAAGGTAAGGTGGTTTGAGCAATTACAAATATGGTTTGTAGGTGTCTGGGTGCAGAGTTTGACCAGGACTCAGGAGCTTTTGTATGGAATTGGCGACAGTGTGATGACACTGTAGGGTGAATAAACAAAGTAATTGGCAGCTCAACTCATAAAAGTCATCATAGTAAATGCCCCAATGCACAAAGAAAAAAATATGGAAAGAATTTAAGTAGCACTTTGGAGGCCTCCATTGAAATTTCTTTTGTTTGTCCTATGTGGTCAATACAGCAATACGCAGCATGAATGGAAAGGGTTTTTTGTGCCACTCTCAATGTGGGGCTCAGTTGGGGGTGAGATTGTTCATTGTTAATACTTGTAATGGTATTTGTGGATGGGAAAAAAATGAAATTCCCTTTGGCTAGTTTCTCAGATTGCTGGAGTAGTAGATGAAAGAACAAGAATAAGGGGGGTTTCATGAATCTCAGAAGAATCTATTCTTCCAGAGGAAAAAAAATGTACTCCTTATACAATGGAAATTAGGATCTATGAGAGTGTGTTCTTTCTCTGGGAATACACAATTTTTGTGTTTGTTTTTCAGCTTTTCATACTTGTGTGTGGAGAAATTTCTGTTTGTCCATTTGCCTTGTCGATTTTTAAAGCATCAAATTCTTCAGTGTGTGGTGTAATATCCAATGTATCATGAGTAATGTCCAACATGCCAAAGCTATTTTATATATATTTCTTTGTGGAGTTTAAATCTGTCTGGATTCTTACCCAGAGGCATCCTCCTGGTCCCAGAGGAATCAGCCTCCTGCTTGTCCATTCTGTCTTGTATTGCCTGCCCTCAGTATATGATGGAATTTGAATACCTAGTATGTGGCACTTAGCTGTGACACTGGGTATGTCAGCACATGCTGCAAAATGCCATGCAGCCACATGCATGTGCCTTCCTGTCAATGCAAACAGCACAGATATGCTTCCTATGGGTGCAGTCAAATCAAGTTTTTCCCTCTTGCCCTGGTGGACACATACTTATCTCATTGGCCATGAGAGAGCTGCAGTGGGGCAGGCAAGCAGGCCAGGCTGGGGAGGGGAGATAGAGGTGCCATATGGAAGTGGTTGGAAAACAGATGGGGAAAGTCTGGAAAAATCCAATTTGTTGTCTTCGGGTATTTTAAAGAATGTCTCATTATTAGGGTGTTAGAAAGGGTTTCAGTGCTCAAGACATGTTAGACTTAGATGATACAAAGCAGCTTCCCAGGTAGGATTGCTATATAACTAAACATTGAATAATAATGTTTAATTCATGGATGATCAATCAATGGAAAGGCTAGGTCTGTGTATTATACAGGGTTTGAGTAGCATAAGTTGGCCAGAGTTGGGGTAGTCAAGCACCTCTCAGGGGAAAGAAAAGAGCTGAAAATAATCTTATTGTACTCTTGTCAACAATAAAATGGAAAGGAGGAACAGAACGTTCCTTTGCATCTCTAGGGAAGAAACTGTTGCCAGGAGATCTGTTATCCAGCATCAGACCCCTACCATCTCATTTATTATTATCATCTCTGAGGAGGTTTCTGATGCAGTCCAAAAACATAGACCTTCCTTCCGTGACCAATGCACTCATTTACCTTTTATGCAATGACTATATCTTTAAACGTGATGGAAGCTCATTTGATGTGTTTCATCCCATGAATTGAGAAACTGAACACCCTCTTCACAGATTCCTTTCATGGCCTTATGTTTAAGAAAATCAGATTAGCAAACAGTGATATGTAAGTCCTAGATATCTATGTGAACCACCTGTTAATGTACGATGGCCAGTGGCTCCACAGGAAGTGAAGTCTTCCTTTTTATTGGCTCCCATGGTCAGTATCTAGCCTCAGGGCATGAGAGCTTAGAAGACTGAGAGAGCTTCAGATACCTGGTCCTTAGACCTGGTAAGGTGACAGTAATGGTTCTGGGTCTCCAGCCACACTCCTAACCCACTGCTCTTTCTGCTCTGCCATTTGTTTCCTAATTTATCTTGTCCCCTATATTACCTTAATGCTCCTAATGAACAAGATGGTCTTTTTAAAGTTGCCTTTTCTTTTCTTTAAATTTCAAAAGAAGACACAGAAATGTACTTTCATTTACTATGGGGGGGTGCATCTAGTCTCCCCAAACTCTTAATGTTTCCTTTCAATGTCCAACACAGCATCTCATCCCTTGATTTCATTTCAAACTGAACAAAGTTAATCTAATAAGGTTTCACTATTCAAAGAGTTGGGCATATTGGGTTCTTATTATTTTAGGATTTCTTCTTGAGGTTGGAGTCATAGGGTTGATATCAACCTTCATAGTAATTAAAATTGGATTTTTAGTTTACCATTCTTCGAATGATAATATTGCCAATTATAATTAAGCATGTTTTTTAGAATCTGAATTTTCTCACTTAAAGTTATCCCCCTAGATATAGCTATTTTAAAATAAATTAATGACCATTTCACTAATAAGTTAATTCACTCTTAACCTAATAATTGGGTAGCCTAGATTTTAACAGAAAAAGCAAAAATGAAAAACAAAAAATGAACAAAAACCACACAAGGATTTTTTTTCTTAACCAGAAATATTTCTGAAAAATCAAATGATCAGATCTGTGGAATGTGAATATAACTAAGATAAAACATTTAAAAAGGACATATTATATTATATTATTGATAAGAGCCAATGTTTCAACTTAATTAATTGGCTTTAAAAAATTTAGTCAATTAAAAGCATGTGAAATATATTTAGAAATTCTTCATGGGAAAGAACAAATTTGTGAATTTGAACACATTAATATAAATCATTATATTAATTTTTATCTCTCGCCATACCCTAGGCATTTGAGAATATACTGTTTCTGCTTATATTATGAACACATAAAAATGGACTTATATTTTATACTATAATAGGCAAAGGAAACAAAGACATGCAATTTCTAGATGTGACACGTAATTCTTATACTCTTCTCACCTACCATATCACTGCTGGTTTTTCTGATAGTACTATTTACCAATGTTAAAAAAAAAAAACAAAGATAAGGAATATGATTACCATGACATTCAAAATAAACAGTCCTTCACCATCCATCGCAGTTTGTAAAACAATATAAACCTTTCTCTTACAGCTTGAAGTGTGAGCCTTTGGCAGGCTCATCCATATACAAGGTGGCCTGAAATAAACGCATGTCTCTGAGCATGGGGCTTGCTCCTTCATTCACTGTCAGTGTACCAATTAAAGATTGAAGGAATTAGGCGAGAGTGACATTCTGGTTATGGCACCAAAACCAATGATCACATGATCTAGTTGCCATTAGAGTTCAGCCTCACCAAGAATTGTTTTCCAATTCATTTTTAAATGGAAGTATAGCATACATGTAGATAAGTGTAACGAAATTAACAGTACAGCTTGATGAATTGTTACAAGCTCAAGACAGAACAAGAAACATTGCCAGCACCCCAGAAGCCCTTCTTGTCTCTATCCACCCCCTGCCCCCATAGATTAATTTTGCTTGTTTTCATAGTTTATATAAATGGAATCATATAGTACCTTTTTCTATATGACCTCTTTTGCTCAACACATGTTTCTGAGATTCAAGCCTGCAGTGGTGTATAGTAGTGGCTCATTCTTCCACATCATTAAATTGCATTCCATTGTATAAATAGGCCACAGTGAATTTATTTATCCAGCCTATTGTACATGGGCATTTGGGTATGTTCTGGTTTAGGACTATTACTAATAGCCCTTCTATGAACATTCTTATACGTGACTTTTAGAGAACATATGTGTGTATTTCTGTTGGATATATATATATATATATATAACCAAGAGAAGAAATTTTGGATCATTCAAGAGGGCCTATTTAGACAGAATTCTTGTTTCAATTCTATAATTGAAGGTGGTTATGGAATTTTAGGATTGGAGTGGGCCTCACAGAGCACAGATCTAGCTAGTGCTTTTCTGATTCTGTCCCACTGTGCTCCAGGAGCTTTGGGATCTTTACTGGAGGTGGTAAGGAAAAAGCTTAAGTGGGACTTTGGGGTTCCCTGCCTTCAACCAGAGCAATGTCCTTTCTATCTAGCTCACACACAGTATTGGAATTTCACACAATGTTTTGTCTTAAGAATGAGTTCTATAGTTAAATGTTTGAAAACAGTTGGTTTTGGTTCATTGTCCTTACTTGAGAGAGAGGAAAACAGGCCTACATGGCAAACCTAGGGAGGGCTGATGTACCCAAATGGTACTGCCACTTTAGTAGTGTTACCTCACTCAATCCTTATATCAGCCCTATGAGGCAGCCATATTTTTTATCCCTATTTTAAAGCTGGGGAAACTGAGGAGTAAAGTGGTTAGGTGACATTCCTAAGGACATGTATATATGAGATAGAGCTGAACCCAGGCAGTCTGACTCCAGTGCTTCCTATCTTAATTATCCAAACCAGAATATTCTGCTCCCACGCACTGCCCTTTTCACACTCTCACAAACTGTCAAGCACCTGTGTGATACATTGTGGTGACAGTGATTGATCCTTTTGGTCCAAGTTTCTGTTTCTCTGGTAAAGTTATTGTCCAGAAGCCATAGTGTAACAGAGACAGGCCCAAATAAAAATGATCTCCTTCTCCTCTGTTTCCACCTAAGTTCATTTCAGAGCTCAATTTAGCCTTTTGTATTTTCCCTTCTACATGCACAATCTTCTGTGATTGTTGCTGGAAACCTGTGAGATAAGCACAAACAGTATCACGAGCTCTTATTTCACTATTCTCCCTTCTCAGATACCCACAACATCCTTGCTGCTCTCTAGTCACATTGGCCTCCATAATATGCCTCAGGACCTTTGCATTTGCTGTTCCTTCTGGCTGGAATTCTGTTTTCCAAATATTCTCATAGCTCGCTTTCTCATTTCCTTTAGGGCTTTGCTCAAATGACCTAACTAAAAGAGACCTTTTAGACCTTTTGAACTCCCTATACAAAACTATCTCTTTGTCATGTTCCACTTCCTGATTGGCTTTACTTTTCTTCAAGGTATTTCTGGTACTACCTTGCATGTGATATATTGATTTGCTTTTTTTTTAAATCAGTTGACAGACAAGGTAGGCTTCAGATGGGCTGGGTTTCTTTTTTTTTTTTTTTATCATCGTATATCCTTGGTACATCAATAAATATTGAATGAATGAAAGAAACTGACTTTAAAATTAAAAAAAATACCCAACAGGGTAACTGTGACCAATATTTCATGGGGGAAACTTTGAGGTGCCGTATCCTCTCACATATCTAATATTATTTATTTTTGCATTCTCTCTCTTTTTTTTTAAATTATTCTTGCCAGAGTTTTATCTTTTCATTAGGCTTTTCAAAGAGCCAGCTTTTGGGTTGGTTGAGCCTTTTATTCTATGCCTTTTGTCTTGTTTGGCTCTATATTTATTTACTTTGGCTTGTATATGTCTGTTTTATCTCTGTACATTAAAGATTGTTTGAATGCTGAGACCATAGCCAACCACAGTTATGATGAGGCCACTGACTAGGTTAGACATTCGAATCTCCATGTCTGGGAGTCTGTGCTTTAGACCTCTCCTTCTCCTGCCCTCCCTGTTTTGCATGAGCCACTGGAATGGAAAAGAGTAGCACTCAGATAAAAAAATGTTATCCAATTATCATTTAAACCAAGCTATTTCTAAACAACATTTCAATTGATATGGTTTTGTTTCTAACCTGTGATTATAATTGCTGTTATAGTATCATTTGTTAATTCCCTTCTAACAAATTTCTTCTATTGTTTGCAGCATTGCTTCTATTATTTTACTGCTATAATTAAAACCATGGGGAGATGAAGGTTACACTAGAATGAAAAAGTTCAAACCACATTTTGGTTTTTTTTCCTCTGGGTCTAAGTGAAATCTCACTGTGTTAGAATAACAAGACAGAAAATCTATCTCTATAATTAGGAAATTAGCAGAGTCAGAATCAAACCATAAGAAAGTACATAGTTAAGGAATATTTCTCCTGGCACACATATAAGTCAGTAGGAAATAAATCCATGTTATTTCCTACCAAGGAGAATCCTGTTCACAGACACTTCAGGGATAGGGATGTGTGATTGGGAGGCAGGGAAGGGATTGATGGCAAGTTAATATTTAGTTTAGACACTTAACTCTGGGGTGAAATCTTAGTCCAGAAATCACTGAATGGTTTTACAGCAAAATGTCATCTAATGAAGCTTGCCCCTATAAAATGGCAGAGAAGGGATTGTAAATTTGTTCAGAGATTCTTGTGTCACATTCTAGCTTTGGTTAGAAATCTGATAGGCTTGATTTTCCCAGGGACTCTCCTGATGCCTTGCCCACTTGTGTTACAATCAAGGCATTTAGTTAGTAGGTGAAATATGATCAGGGAAAGCACCAAGGATTCTACATTCTGGAGAGATCATTTCTGACCATAAGGGAGATCAGGTCAAGAACCAAAGTCCCTTCAATAGATGAGTGAATAAAGAAGCTGTGGTACATATGCATAATGGAATACTACTCAGCTATAAGAAAAGTTGAAATAGGACCATTTGTGACAACATGGATGGACCTGGAGATCATCATGCCAAGTGAAATAAGCCAGACAGAAAAAAAACCAAGAACCATTTGACTTCAGTCATGTGTGAAATATAAAACTGAAAAGAACAAAGAAACAAAACTCATGGACAGACTCAATAATTTATTGGTTTCCTGAGGGTAAACGGTAGGGGAAGAGGGAGGGGGACACAAATATATGATGATGGAAAGAGAACTGACTCTGGGTGATGAACACATAACACAACACATAGATGATATATTATAGAATTGTACATCTGGAACCTATGTAATTTTTACTAACCAATGTCACCCCAATAAATTCAAGAATTAAAAAAATGGTAAAGAAAAAGTGAGAGGGGAAGAGAGAGATGAAGAGCAAGAGTAGAAGTGACAGCAACAGACAGATACATTTGGGCTGTTTAGGATAATGAAAAAACAGATTTATACTGCCCTCTTAAAGATGAAAATTTCATCTAATCCAATTTTTTAGGCCACAACATTGAGGTCCACCGTGAGGGATGAATTGATTCTTACTGTTCCTTCCAACTGGAATACCCCTCCCCACTTTGATTCTAAATACATGAAAGGCAGGGCAGATTTCAACAAAACTTGAGAGGTCAAAGCTCAGTGGTTATCCCCAAGTGCCATTCAACTGTGAGCACAGGAAATGTTCCCTGCAAATCCAGTGCCCAGAAGTATTGGATCCACAGTCTAAGCCATCATAGACCCAGGATAGTGCCCTTTGTAGAGTTTGATGAGAATCAGTATGGATTTTTTGGGTTTTAGGATACTGATCAGCAGAGTGATGTAGTCACTACATGCAGAGCCATTTTCATTGTTGAGTCCCTCAATATGTGACATCAAAGACATGTTTTCTTTTAGCAAATGGAATTCAAGTTCCAGATAGGAGCTGTAGCAGAAGGAAAAGGTGCTATTCTACTTTTTCAAAGGTGTCAAAGAAACAGAGACCATGTATTAAGTACAAGTTTGAGTAAGGAAGATTCAAATTTTGCAGTGACATGTAGAGAGTGAAGTTTGAGCATAAACACACATAATTTATTTACCACAGCTTATCAAGACCATCAAGCCAAGCCAGGAAACATGAGCATGCCAGTAAAATCTTGACAGACACCAAAATAAAAGTGAGAACCCAACATACTAAGTGATGGGAAAGAATAAGTGACGGTAGGTGGAATTCTTTTTTAAAAGCCCATATAGAAATAAATGTAATGTTCTTGAACAGTGGCCCATTTATACTGGAAGCTTTCTCTTTAACATATATGAACAAGCCACATAAGTGAGAGGAAGAGTGCTTCCGCCCATGGGAAGAGTAACCTGATTTTTTCTCAACTAAATAAACAATTGATTATTGATCTAGAATATTCAATTGTCAATAACGCTAAGGCTGTGCTGTCCAATATGGCAGCCACTAACCATTGGTGGCTACTGAATACTTAAAATGTTGGTAGTATGATTGAGGAGCTGAATTTTAAATTTTATTTAATTTTAATTAAAAAACCTGGTACTTTGCTTTGGTTATTGGAAAAGTTTGTGTAGCTTTGGAACAATTTTGGTATTGTAAATCTACATTTCCAACTGTGTATTTCATGAAATCTAAATATAGATCAAATGTTTCTGATGAAGATTTCCCACCCAAATTGACATGTGCTTTAGGTGTGAAAAACACATGGGATTTCAAAGACTTAATATAAAAAAGAGAATATAAAATATCTTATTAATTTTTACATTGATCATGTGTTTGAAATGATAATATTTTAGATGTACTGGGTTAAATAAAATATATTATTTCACCTGATCCTTTTTATTTTTTTTCTTTTTACTTTTTAAGATATGGCTAATGAAAAAAGTTAATTACACATGTGGCTTGCATCCTTCAGGTGGAACAGAAAGTTTTCCTTGCTCTTTATTTCTGTTCCCTGAACCCAACCAACCACTAGGTGATTTATCAAATGCAAATCTGTGTGCTGAGAAGGCTAGATTTTTATGTGTTCTACTTAAACCTTAAGCTCAATGAAGAATCTAGTTGGTAAATGGTTTCAGGAAAATCTGCTCCATCTTGAAAGCAGTCTTGGGTTGTGTTCCCTGGACAGATTCTGAGATGGTGGTTTGTGTACAGGAAGCTTCCAGGAGGTGCCTGTGGGATTAACACAGAGGGAAAGGAAGGAAGGCAATGGTCAGGGGGAGGACTGTACTGCCAGACAGCACAATAGAGACCTCAGCTCTGGAGGTGAGTGGGCCCTTTAGAGCTGTCCCAAATTGAGGCAAGGAGGTTAGGCCTTTGTATCCTCCAACTTACCAGTCTTTTGATGTAGGTTGCCCCTAGGTAGGGGACTGAACCTTGAATGAGGCAGCTCCCTTCCACAGAAGGCAGGTTCCAGAATAGGAAATAGCTGTGAGCCCCCAGCAGGCAGGACTTCCAGCAGCTGTGGGAAGGAGTAACTTAATCTAAAATGGGGTGTTTGGGTGGCACACCACAGCATCTACTATGACATCTCAATCTTCCTGTAATCATCACCAGCACCCAGCCAGACAGAGACAGGTAAAGCCTTTCAAATGGCATCATTCTAGACCTGAGGAACTAAAAAAACCTGCCTGGGCCTGACAATGAAGAGTGGTATATGTATCTTCTTGCATTCTTCTCCTTTCTGTCCTGGAATGAGCCATAACTTTTAGAACATAGATAAAGGGATTGGAAGAAGAGGCGACAAGAATGGAGGGGGAGAATAGAAGGATGAATCAGTGTGACTCAGCCACTTATAAATCCCCAGTGTTATAAATATGCAGAGGGACATTTTATTTTCCTCTAACTTTTGTATTGGGCTGTAACCGCAGCCCAGCAGCCATTCAGAAATGTAAGCTGGGAAGGACAAGAAGGAAGCTGGTCCCACAGCAGATATCCTGCCCAGATCAATTTAGAAGGAATTCAAGACTCTTAGTGTAGATTAGTATTCCACTGGCTTCCAACTGCATGGAGAATGAATGTTACTCAGATAACAAGCCAAGAAAGAAAGCAGGTCCCAGCCCCCAGTTCCTACAGAGAGTGACCTGCAGTTGCTGCAGAGGAAATAAGAGCAAGAGCATGGTAGCCACTTGATCCCTGAGAGCTTGACTCTGATTTTTCAGTGTGTCTATTTGTCTATCCATCTGGTTGTTCTGTTTCCTGTTTTCTATTTTGTTCTTTAGGTCAAGTTTATATGTTGGCACTACTTCCCAAGAATCTCTCCTGCCTGTTTTTAAATACTGATTAATAAGAGATGCCCAACATCTTGTGATCATTGGACAGAAGCACTTTCCCATAAGCCTCTTCTGCCAGTTATGTGTAATTTAACAGCTGAGCATGTCACATGTATCTGTGCTCAAAGAGGAATGCACACACTCTTTAACCATACCTCTAAAAGCACATTAGTGCAAATTGGTTTAAAGCTGCCCCCAGCTACCTCATTTCTCTTCCTGCCCCACCTTCATCCCTTTTCTATCTCCAGACTCCTCACTCTTTGCTCTCATTTCATGCTGCCTCTGAGAGAGAAATGCCATTATTTCTGATTTAGGAGCACCTCTGCCTTCCCTGCTACATGTCATGCCTATTGCCAACTTGTTACAACATCACAAGATAATTCAGACCTCTGCTTTATCTACCTGAGGGAATGACTCTAGGAGGGATGGGGATGGGGGAGAGTGAGGACCAACAAAGGGAGTAAAAGGGGAGATTGTCGGGAAAGGGCTATAGTTTTTAGAGCTGTGAAAGCCTCGGGATGCTTGGATTAGTTAGGTTAGGCCAGATGACAAATATTGTGCATTTTATCAGAAGACTAAAGAAGAAGCAGAACAGCCTTTGTTTATTTAATTTTAGAGATGGGCTGGGGACATGTCATTGGGGCTCAGGAACAGCTGTTGAGGAAAGCTGTAATGGGCTTTAATCCTTCTCTTTTCTTTCTGGTAAGTGGTTAATGGCAGTGATGGTCATATAGGTTATAATTCAGTTGCCTTCATATGTCTACCCCTGCCCCATTCATTAGCCTGAAAGCAGGAATTAGATATCTTCTATTGGGCTTACACCTGGGTTTGGCACACAGCTGGGGCTCAGAAAATGCTTGTTTAATGTATGACTAGCCAGGTCTCCCAATTGTCTTGGATTTGGTCCCCCACCCCCTACCCCAAAACAGTCCCTGAGATAATTGTCCAAGTGTAGGTACTTTATTTGGAGGATTCAGGAACACTAGTAAGTGATGAGGATGAGATACAAGAAAAGTGGATGGAAACAGGCAGACCCATTAGGTACCACATCTTCTAGGACATTCCACTGTACTGTGTAATAAATGAATAAAAAATGAGAGTGACAACAGGTCTTTCAAGGCCTCCATGTGGAATTGGCATGATGCAGTTTCTGCTGGATTCTGTTGGCTACAACAAATCATAAACAAGCCCAGATTCAAGTAAGGAGAACTACACTCACCACTTGATCGGGGGAGCTGCAAGTCACTTTGCAAAGGGGTGTGGATACAGTAAGAGAAATAATTGTGATAATTATTTTGCAAACAATCTACTGTGGGAAACAACGTCAAATTGAACATCCAAAATCCCTGTTCTTAAAAGATCCTTGGGCCACCCCACCTCATATTATGGAATAAAATGGAAGGTCCAGGAAGATATGCCATGTCTATCTTAGACCATGCCACCATCCATGCCAGTGGGCATGCATATGCCAACTAGAGATGGGGGAACAAACTGCACAAGCACTGCCCTTTGGCTGCTTTGCTCCTTTTAACCTTGTTACCATGACCTTTTGTCAGCTTCTTTTATTCCTTCTCATTACTGCCTCTTCTAGCCCTCCATGTTCTTCTTTCTTGAGAACAAACATCCCTTTTGTCATGAAGAGCACTTTGCCAGATATTCGGTAACCTTGCTCTCGATCACTTTGTGCTGAATCTCACAGTTCACTTCCAGTAAACTTTGGAAGTTTCCCAACCAAAATCAGGGTACTCAGCTCTAACCTGCCCAAAATGAATTCTGTGCCGGTTGATAATATCATCCATTTGTTACATATTTAACAATGGATGGCCTTGATTTTGGAATGAAAGTTGTTTTAGGTTCTGTGAGTTCGGTGGACAGTGGTATTCTAAATGTTGTATTAACAAAAGGTTTG
>PVJL010011883.1:0-40085 GCA_004026885.1 Lyroderma lyra | reverse complement strand
TCCTGGAAAACCTTCTCTCCATGTTTATGCTTTTAGTCTGCCTTTGTTGAACTTTTAAGGAAAAGTAGGGAGGTACAATAGAATACCTAGTACACTTGTAGTTAGAACTCAGTTTGGGTCTTAATTTTGCTACTTATTATGTACATGTTTGGGATAAGTTGTCTAGCCTCTTTACAATAAAATTTATTCATCTACAAAATAAAAAAAAAAAACAAAAACAAATTGAGATGTGCTCCAAGTGAAAAAGGCACACTGAATTTCAAAGTCTCAGTATGAAAAAATAAATACAGAATACCTTATTAATAATTTCATGCTGACTACATGTTGAAAAGGTAATTTGGTGAACTTATTATACATCAAGTTGACAATGCACTGTAGAATTGTATGCCTGAAACCTATGTAATCCTTGCTAAGAGATGTCACCCCAATAAGTCTAACAATAAAAATGAATTTAAAGAAAAAAAAAAAAAAGAAAAGGTAATTTGGGGGTATGTTGGATTAAATATAACATTATTAAAATCAATGTACATAAAATCAACCTATTAGTTTTTTTAATGTGTCTACCAGAAAATTTTAAATTATTTACATGGCTTGTGTTGTATTTCTGTTGAACAGTACTATTCTAAGGAGTAGAAATTTTGATATTGATTTACAGTTAGTCCCCTAAAGACTCCATGATAATTCTTACACATTTACTAAAAGTAAAGGGATTATTATATAATTTATCTTTGAAACCAGGACGTTAGAGTGAAAGAGAATACTATAAAGGATTGTGCCAGAACAACAGGTATATACCAGGACAGTTCAGGGCAAACCAAGGTCCACGGTTACCAGGCTAAGCTTCCTCTTCTCCTGAAATCCAAATTCTTCTAATCCTGTCCTGCAAGCCCCCAAATTATTATTCTTTGTTAGTTGAAGTTGGCATGTTGCTTTTGGAAATTCTCTATTTCCTCTTTTGTAATTGCTTAAATTTTGCTTTTCAGATCTTTTGATAAATATGTTGTTTAAAATAGTTTTTCTGGTATATTCTTTAATTATTATTCATTAATTTGACATATATGATTTAAGTGACTGCATGTTTCCAACATTTTATATTCTCAAGCTGTCCATCTCTTCTGACAGCATGGTGCTTGCTGGGTCTGTATTTCTTCATATGAGTGTCATATGTCTTATCCTTCTGTGTATTGTGTGCACTCTGTCAATCGTAGGTGATGAGAATTTCCCCAAAGATTTCTAACCTGAAAGCAGATTGTCCCTTTGAATAGAAATATGGGCACAACAATATTTCCTGGGTAACACCATTAATCATCTCCCTCACAGCAATATGCTAGTAACACCACGCTCTATTATGTCATATGTGCATGCATCCTCATGCACACTGCTCTTGGTCCACATAGATCTGAAACACAAACAAGGAAAGAAACATGAAGATCAATTTTCCATCTCCTGATGTTGGATTAGAAAACACATTGTATGAACGGCACTGCTGGAGTCCCTGGTGAGTCCCCACTTACCTGGATAAAATAATAGAAGAAACAGAAAAGCATAACTATGCCTCACAGAGAAACAAAGAAAGCCTAACTATTAAAAAAAAAAGTTCAATACAATTACTGAGATTGGTCACCCAATTATCAATGACTTTTGACAGACTTTGTCCTAATACAATGTGGGAAACTGCTCCAGGCCAAGAATTTAAAGTAATTGTCCACTTTATTAAAGAAGAAAAAAAACAGTAAATTGGGAATAAACAAGTTATATCACTTTTATAGCTTCTCTAGTGAATTTACATGAAATACCAGTAATCTTTACTACCTACTCTAGTCCTCATATACCAGTCTAGTCCATTAAAACATAGTCTCAGGGCTCCACAAGTTCTAATATACACATTTTAGCTCCTACATTTGCAAATAACAGCCTCAATCAAGTTGACTTTAAGTGGTCACCAAATATGATCACCAAAATAAGATTATTGTGTTGATAGACATGTTGATAGGCAGAAATTTGGGTTGGTATGTTCAAATGTTAAACAGACATACACACACACTTTTTTCCCCACATCTACCCATTATGTTCACGCCAAATATTTTTATCAGTTATGCACACCAAACTGTACTATATAGGTATCAACAGAAAGGCACTTCCATAAAATAAGACTTAAATTTCTTAAGTTGTTAACCAAATTAGTTATATCCACTATCTATTGCTACATAGGAAATTACTCCAAAATTAAACAGGTTAAAACAATGCATACTTCTTATCTCACAATATCTTATCTTACTTCTTATCTCAAGATGTATTTTTCTCTTCTGCAGATCAGGAACCTGGGCACAACTCAGTTGGATCCTCTGCTTCAGGATCTCTCTCCAGCTGCAATCAAAGTGTCAAGTAAAACTGTGGTCACATCAAAACTCAGCTCGGGGAGGATCCACTTTCAAGATCACATAGATTCAGTTCTTCACGAGCTATTGGATCTCCATTTCCCTGCCATAGGGACCCTCCAATATGGCAGCTTGCTTCATCAAAGTGAGTACATCGAAGAGGCAATGGAAAGAGTGTGCTAGTCACATGAAGTCACAAACGGAAGTGCCATCCTGTGATCTTTGCTGTATTGTACTGGTTAGAAGCAAGTCAGCAGGCCCAACCCGTAATCAAGGAGAATGGACTACAGAAGGGTGTGAATACCAGGAGGAAGGGACCTCGAGAGCCATCTTAGAAGTCTGCCTATCACATTGCTACTTTTGTCTCAACACCATGAAAATAAAAATGTGCCCAAGTGTCATTCTGAATTACTGTGACTAATGAAAACGGGTAGGAGAGTTTTGTTGTGAAAAGGAGGCACTCGAGCCAAGTGGCGGCCTGATGTACTTTATAAACCAAGGTTTCGCAGTAGCTCAGATAATGGGAGAATTACATCTTCACAAAGCACAGTAGAAAAGTCTTCCCAAGAGCAAAATATCAAACAACCCAAAGTACAGTCAACAGCCCTATTTCATCTTATATATGGTACATTGATTTCAGGAAAACATTATCAGCTGCATTAAATTAATAGGTTTCATCTGAGTATTGTTAAAATAACAATTGAATTCTTTGTATTAAATCGATACATTCTTTCCATTTAATAGTTCTTTTAGTGTCAAGAGCTATAAGCACAAGAAGTTCGCACTGAGAGTGTACGTGTGTACATATGTAAGTAACACTGTGTTTAATTAGCACTGTAAGTGTGGGCTCCAAAGCAAGAAAACAATGGAGCAGAAAACACAGCTGGCCTGAAGTGGGCAAATAGTGTGAGCAAAAGAAGTTGTTAATTGTTATAAACAACTAAAATTCGGGAGCTGTTTCTCACTGCAGCCTGGTGTATCCTATCCTGACTGATACTGAGTTCCTGCCTTCCGTCTGCATCTGCCCACGAGTCAGTTCTCAGACATCATGATAGAATAGACCTCCTTCTCAGATCTATCCCTGCATCACACACACACACACACACACACACACACACACACACAACTCCAGTCCCTTACCAACTAGTGAATCCTCTGATTTTTAAATTTGGATCATTTCACCTCTCACACTCTTTCCTCCCCGCTTTAGAAGCCTAAGTACAATTGGCTTCAAGGTATTCAGCTCCTCTTTTTTTTTGTTCTTCCTCTCTCCCCATGTTTGACTGCAAGCCCCACGATGCTAGATAACGTGTCTCCTTCAGCTCTGCCTACCACAGAACCCGGCACGAAGAAAACAGTACAGAAATATTGGTTAAAGAACTGACTTTCATAATCTAATGTCACAAACAAAAGAGGGAGAGAAATTGTCCAGAAAAACTACTTTTTCCTCAGTAAATTCTGGGAAGAATAAGAAATGAAATCCACAAGGGGAGAGGGGAATATTTGCAGAAACATAATAAATGCAAAAAAAAGTTTGAAAAGTTAGAGGGAATTACAAACATATAATCTATTATTACTACAATAGAGAAGGCTTTTTGGCTTTATCACTAGGAAAACCTCTCATTAGTTACATCATGCCTCATAAGTTATATCAGCTATCAAATAAAAGACTTTTTACCTCTTTTTGGGTTTATGGTCAACAAAAATTTCAGCTCCTAGTTAATATCTGATGAATCCCAGGATGACTCTAGAAGGAGCCGCTCAATAATCCAATAGTTGATTTCATGCTCATCCTACTCAGCTGTCCGTGCCATCCACTGCCAACAAAGTGAGATATGGTATTGATCTAGCACTGCTTTGTTCAGACTGTGAATCTTTGGGGTCATTTGTTGGCTGATAGATTGGCACGAGTGTGATAATCACCTTGGAAGTAAATTGCCAAGTATGTACACTATTCTGGATGCTGTACTGAGCACCCAAGGAAATTGGTTTCTCCCTCAGGGGTGTGTCATGAAATCACATTTAATAAAACTCAAATAAATGCTAGGGAAGCAGAGGTTATTCCAAAGCATGCAGCCGCTGTGCCCTCTGGGATGCAAATCATCTTATCTCAGCCTCTCAGCTTATATCTTGTTTCCCTCAACTTTGGGGGGATACTATGAACCATAACAAGAGCTTAACCTGAGGCTAAAATAACAATAATCATAGTGTGAAGGGGAAATTGTGCCATGTACGTTGTGCCATGTATATGCATTATCTGAAAAGGTGACATAATGGTTGAGAGTCTGGACTCAAGAGCTACTCTGGTCTGACTTCAAATCTCAGCTTGCTACTGATTAACTGGGCAAGTTATTTAACCTCTGCATGCCTGTTTCTTCATATGAAGAAGCTGTGAAATTATCTGACATACAGATTTATTGTGATGATTAACTAAATTCATTTATAGGAAATATTTAGAATAGTTTCTGCCGTGTAAATACTCCTCAAATATGCTTTTATATTTCTTTAAAGAGATAGAGAAGGTGATGGATAGAGATACCTGTGAGTAAGTGTGTGTATTTATGTGTATTTACTTATATTAATAAGTAAGATTAGTACATCCATTTCATGGAAAAGAAACTGAGACTTTGTGAGATAACAGGTACAAGTTTGTGGCAACGCCAACAGTCAAATCCAGCACTTTTTTATACAAAGGAACACAGTATTAAATATTAGAGATATTGTCAACAGATATCTATTAGTCATTAAAAGTAAATGAGTACTTACTATGTGTCAGGCACGCTGCTAGGCACTGAACTATGGAACTCTGTTGCTCACAGACAAAGCTGGGCAAAATGATAAAAGAAATACCCAGAATATGTTTTTTGTTTTCTTGTAATGAGGCTCCAACTACTAAAACTACATCCTTGGACTCTTCACGCCTCGCTCTTATACCTCTCTCCAGTAGATCTCCTTGGCCGCGTTCTAGAAACCTTTCCATGTCCTGAGGCCTATTGTCTTGATTCCTATTCTGTGAGAGCCATTTCCTCTGTAAAGTGAGAGCAAGCAGCTCTGGTTACCTCAGACGGTACATAGTTCTCCCCAAGAAAGACACAATGAGAATCAGTGTGTGTCCTACAGGCAAGTTCAAACTTAGTCTTCATGGTGATGGTAGAATAGATGTCTAAACTGCATCACAGATTGGACCAAAAGGACTCTTCCAAAATTTAAGATAATGCAGTTCAATAAGCCATGATCACATTCTTGTAACTGCCTCTAATACTTGGATTCTTGTACCATAATCACATTGGCAGGAGGATCCACTGGATAGAATTGAACTTGAGGGGCTACCTATTTTCACGGTTCCTTCATCAACCATGACAGATGACCAGCCAACTCAACACCTCACATCGGGGCACATTTGAATTTAGAAATATCAGGTGCTTTGTGTTCCCACACTTATTCTGGTAACAGAAAAAAGAACGTCTCCGTGACGTACGTGATGCCACTTCCCACTCTTAGGTAGTAGAATCAGAACATCAGTCTGATGAGTTAAATACAGGAACGCAGTTCACACAGTCAAGTGCAGCCAACTTTAATTAAGTTGCCTCATCAATTCCCTCAAAATAGTCTAATTGCTGAACCCTCACCCAGGTTAGGTAATGCTTTATAATTATCAAATTCATCTCCTAGTCCCTCTCAGCCTGTCTCCGTGTCTTTCCTTCTCCTCATAGGCAAGTTTATACAGTACAATATAGACTTAGCAAAAATATAGACTTACTGCCACTTCCTGGCCTACTTTTCTCTCTTTGCTCTTCAACTGATGACAACATCAGCCTTCCACGCTCACTTCAAGGCTACTGAACGTGTGCAATCTATATTTTTAGACTGTTATCCTATATAAATTATACTCACATCCACCCTTGAGTTCTTTCCAAAACCCAGTTTTTGTTTATGGCCCCAACGCTAACTGTATCCCTGTCCATCCAGTGATGCTGTTCTTCAGCTTTCTCCCATAGAGTTAGCTATAACTGAAAGAAGAAAAAAATTGAATGTTACCTGGAGGGTCAGGTCAAGACCACCACTTTTTTTAAAAAAAGGTGTAAGATATTTTAGCATCTTTGCTGTTAGAAATTATCCAAAAGAAAATGAGAAAATTAATAATAAAGAGGAAGGGGTACTTGCAGAAACAAATCCCTCACAAAGGCAAGAATTTACTAAAAACAATCAGTTACAGGGAGGACTTAATCTTTTCCCAGTAAAATGGAAAATTGTAACATGACAACTTCTGATATCCTGGGTAATTTTTTAAGAATTTTAAATTTTCACAAAAAAAATTATTTTATTTTTATCAGAGTTTCCTTCAATGTCTTGGCACACAAAACCATCTCATCAACTCACCCTTCAAGTCTCCATGAAATGATTGCTTTCAAATTAAGAAGAGTAAAGGTCTCTCTAGATCTCCAAAGTTCTCTCTTTGATTCAAAGCAAAACAGAGTGAGGCAAAGCCTCTGAAGCCTCAAGTTTACTGCAGTCGTATGTGAATTTAGAGAAAAAATTTATCAGCATCTTGTCGCTCCTAGGAGAAATCAATCAACATTTCTTACCCTCTTTCATAACCACAAGTGTGTATTTCCAAACATTTACATTCTTGAGTTTTACCCTAGTCTTGATGAATCAGAATCTCCTGGGGAGAGTGTACACAGAAGGTCAGAATACAAGAGTATACTTTTTTCTTTTGCAAGCTCCTTCAGTTCTTCTTGTGTACACTGAAACTCAAATCCTAAATAGAGAAGCACATAGAATGGTTTTTAATTTTATTTATTTTAATTCTTGCTTTTAATAAGCACGTGTTATGTACCTACCGAGTGCCATGCTCTGTGTTTAGTTTTTTAGCATTAAGTACAAAAGATTGAAACGAGATAGCCCATGCCCCAAAGGAGTTTATAACATAAAGGGAGAGGAATGGAAGCTAGTCAAGGGCAATTCTGCAGTGTAAAGTCTCTTGCCCAAGATGGTCCAAATATGGTCCCATCCTGGCTCAGGTTGGGGGCAAAAGCCACACATATTCTTGAGTTGACTTCTGAAGGATGAGTAAGAGCCAACTAAGAAATGTCATACAAAAATACAGATAGAAATATTTCCAGTTCTTAAATTAAAATAATTTTATGTGTAATTCTTTGTTTAATTAAGCAAGACATATGTGATTTCCTATCTTCAAATTGTTTTTAGTTAAGAAATTGTTTGATCTTCATTCAACAGTCCAGAAGTAATGACTGAGGGCTTATTTCATTCTAAATGATGGGAGACATCAAAAAGACAGTAAGGCACATTCCTTGTCCTCAGACATTGGAAGGAAGGCTTTAGAAAAAAAGAGAAATTTCAGCTCCACCTTAAAATGGGGAAAGGAGCTTTTAGTTGGAACATAAAGAGCAAAACTGAGGGGGGTAGGAAGAGTCAGGAAAGGCAAAATTTACACCTGAAGTGGAAACATCCTACTCTGCCTATAGAGATATGATAAAAGTAAAACAATATGGGAAGCAATTTCTCTGAATTTGCAAACTCAAAGGTAGCAATGAAGACAAACTTCTCTAAAAACCCCACATGAACATATGTGCTCAAAGGCCCTGGCTGTTCTTGTGGTTGAGCCTGAGTGTCCCAGTGGGACTGACCCTGCATTACACATCTCCAAGTGCAACTTGATTTTTCCAGGATGGACTTGGTTTTCATTGATTATAATAAACTCCATTATTAAGGATATTTTTGCCAACAAAGCTATGTTCACAAGTCAGTGTTGGCAAACTGTTAAAAATAAGTTTTTTTCATCTGGTTGCAAACAATTCCTCTCTCAGAAAAGTTCATGAATAGCTTAAAGGCCAATGGGAATGAGGCCCACAGTCCTCCACTTTGGTTAGACCACTTTTGAAATCCTACATGCAATTCCGATTTCTCATTTTAAAGAAAGCTGGGAAACTGCCATCAATTGCTCACTATCGGAGTTCAAGATTCCCTCAGGAAACAAAAGGCAGGCTCTGAATGGGTGATCAAGGAGAGTTTTAAAAAGGGCAGCGTTAGGGGACCCAGCAAGGGAGGCAAAGCATCCCCACGGCTATAGCCTTAGACCTGAAGGGACAGGGAGGTAGAGGTTAAAAGACCCCTGTGCATCCTGTAGGTAGAGGAACCTGGCCAATGTCAATCTGTTCCATGCCATGGCATGAAGAGAACCAGGAAAATCAACATCATGACCACTGGCTCTCTGCCCCAGAGCTTCATCCAGCACTTTTTATTGGCCAAACCAGAAACCAAAGAGCAAACAAATCCACTACCACCAGGCCACATCTGTCAGTTTCTGGGGGCAAAGTCAGTTGGGAAGGATGGAGGGTGTATTTGAGAAGCCAACAAAGGACATCCACACAGGATCAAAAAATTAACTGTCAGTCAGACACGAAAGCTGTCTTTCAGTATTTGAAATCTATACAGTCATATTCCAAGTTTATTCAGACATAAGCCTCTCATTGTCCCCTTTGACCAGCTTCTAGGATCTCACCTAGACTTCCAACCGTTGTCAGTGCCTTGGTTAAAAATCTCCCTATAGAAGATGACACAGCTTAAACTCCTTGCTGATCATGGCCCCATGCACACAATGACCCATTTACATTTCCAATTGTATTGCTTGATGCTTCTCTGTACATACTGAGATTCAGGTAAACTGGATTTTTCACAGTTCCCTAAGTGATGGCTTTTATGCATGGTATACACTTATCACTCAGCATTCAATTCCACATTCAAGATTCATTTCAAATTCAACCTTCTCCATAAAACCTGTCCTAACTGTTTAAGCTGACTATAATTGCTCCCTCTTCTTCACATAGCCCTGTGGTTTAATATTTTTTGCCGAATTTACCTTAAAAACATATTTGACTTAACTCCACACTTCATTCTAACCTACTTGATGTATATATAGTAAGTGTCCCTCACCCTTGTACCTCCATCCCCAGCCTGATGTCTTCTGCATCATAGGTAACTGTGAAAGCCTTCCTAAATTGCATTCATATTTGTTGATTACAATTTAGCTCTCTCCAATGAGAAATAAACTATCATCAAAAGATTTAAAGTTATAGAGGTTAATATTGGGGCGGGGGGGACATAAGATTATATAATAACTAACCATTGGATGGTTTTGCCCTCAGCTCCTGCTGAATGGGAATCTGATTTCAGATTATATATTTACAAAGCAAAATTAGGACATATCACACCCAAAATTAGCTAACCGGTAGCACTACATATCATGGAAATTGTTTTATAAGCCAGAAGTTCCCATTAGCTTAACTTAGGAACATCCTGGATTTATTCAACCATTATTCTTTAGACAGGAAAATTCTTGCTCAGGAAAGGGGGTAAAGAGATCTTCAGAGAACAAGGACCCACCTCCAAGTGCCAGAATTTGTTATTAGACTTTGTCCCATTAGATCATCTGTGATTCTTGGCAGGTGACTGTCATACTAAAGACTTTTCTATTACAATGACTAAAGGAAATTTTTTTGTAAGATTTAATAAGCACACCAGCTTCTTGAATGCTTTTTTATATGTACTCAGGCAGCTCAGGTACTGCCATCACAGTGTAAAATTCCAGATTCTTTTGAATATATTTCATGCCTCTTTTTAACAACCTCTCAGACAAATCAGTTTTTTGGCAAAGCAAGGCTAAAAAAAAAATTAATCTTTTTTAAAATTTTTTATTGTTAAATTTATTGGAGTGACATTGATTAGTAAAAATTACATGGGTTCCAGGTGTACAATTCTACAACACATGTAGAATTGTCTATGTGTTGTATTATGTGTTTATCACCCAGAGTCAGTTCTCTTTCCATCGCCATATATTTGTGTCCCTGTCCCTTCTTCTCTACCCTCTTCTCCCCTTACCCTCAGGTAACTACTAAATTATTGACTGTGTCCATGAGTTTTGTTTCTTTGTTGCTTTCAATTTTATGTTCCAATATGAGTGGAATTATGTAGCTCTTGTTTTTTCTGCCTGGCTTATTTCACTTAGTCTGATGATCTCAGGATCCATCCATAAATGACCCTATTTCATCCTTTCTTATAGCTGAGTAATATTCCGTTGTGTAAATGTACCACAGCTTCTTTATCCAGTCATCTGTCAGAGGATGTTTTGGTTGTTTCCATGACTCGGCCACTGTGAATAGTGCTGCAGTGAACATTGGGGTGCACATATCTTTGAGGACTGAGGTTTTCAAGTTATTTGGGTAAATACCCAGAAGAGGGATTGCCAGGTCAAATAGCAATTCTATTCTTAATTTTAAAAAATTTAATCTTGCAGTGATTTGTGACATCCAGTGATCAGATACTCCAGAATACATGCTTTTAGAATTACTAAACTATTACAATAATGAGAAGAGGTACAGAAAGAATAAAATCAAGAGTTTATAATTTATATGTACAGAAAATCAGAACCCAGGTTACAGCAGTGAGTGACACATAAAAGCTCATAACCAAGAAGCACTATGATATGGGGGGTGGGGTGATAGTTTAGAGTTAGAAGAATAAGGTTTGAGTCCCAGTTTGACTCTGACTTGCTGTGCATCTTTAGAAAAGTTACCTAATCTCACTGAGCTTCAGAATCCTCTTCTGGAATAGTACTTGCCTTACAGAGACATTTCAAGAATTTAATAGGGAAATAATGTGTGTGAAAGAAAATTTGATAAGCTGTAAATCTTGCACATATATGTCTACTCACTTCACGAATATTTATTGGAAGCCCACTGTATGCCAAATACTATCGCTAGCTCCACAGGAGACAAACATTAAAGAACCACAGTTCTTTTCCCTACATGGGCTCAAATAGGTCAACAATGTGTTGTCCTACAGGCTCCCTTTGAGAGAAGGCCTGAGAACCACAAGGGTAGGGAATTAGGAAATGACAGTGACATCAGAAACTTCTAGATCTTGTAGGGTATGTCGGTTATAGACAGCTGAGATGACAGAGGGTTTTTCGGGCAACTTGGAGATGGGCAAATCTGGCATTTTTGGAGTGCAAGTCCCACCTGGAAGAAAGAAAATCATCTGTGTGCCTACTTCAAGAACAGGTTTATTGAACTCAACCAATTTATTCAGTTAAATCAGTAATAATATTTTAAAGTAAATGAAGCAAAAGAATGTGTTCATCGTGTTTAGATTTGGAGAAGTCTCTACTTGTTTAAGCAAAAAGAGTTACTCTCAGAAATGTGAATGGATATTAAAAAGTTTGTCAAAAAGAGAGACTTAAAGGCCATCTGTGGCTCAGTTCACCTGAACTGGCAAACAGACATAATCTCAACTGTCATTTCCTGTCATTTCCCTTAGGTAGTACCTGCCTAGAGCGCCCACTCCAGAAAAATGCTAACTAAGGCTTTGTCTGAGCTCAGGGGACAGCACCTTGTGATAAAATATTAATGGTTGCCTTGGGCACTGGGTAGTAGAGGAGGTATTCAAGGTCCCTCTTTGCAAGTTCTACTTATACCTGCCCAACTCCCTCCTGAGATCTGAACGTGGGCAGGGGAGGTTCAGAATGATGGCTGAGTGCTTTCACCACCAGTTTCACTAGGTTGGATTCAATCAAGCAAGATATCGGTCTGTAGTTCTCTTTCTTTCTCGTGTGGTTTTAATTTGAAAGTAATACACACTAGCCTCATAGAACGAGTTAGAAAGTGTTCTCTCCTCACCTTTTTTTTGGAAGAGTTGGCGAAGCACTGGCATTAATTCTTCTTTAAATGTTTGGTAGCATCCACCAGTGAAGTCATTTGGTCCAAGGGTTTCTTCGTGGGAAGTTTCTTTGTATTACCACTGCAAACTCTTTCTAGATTCAGAGTTTATTTCTATTTCTTCCTGGCCAGTTTAGGTAGTGTCTTTCTTTTCAGGAATTTCACCACTTTGTCTAAATTATCTAATCATTGGTACATGACTATTCATAGTACTCCTCTACCAGTCTTCATATTTCTCTGTAAGTTTGGTAGTAATGTTCCCTTTCATTTTTTATTTTAGTAATTTGATTGTTCATACTTTTTCTTGGTGAGTCTCGCTAAAGATTTGTGTATTTTAGTGTTCTTTTTGAAAAGCCAACTTTTAGTTTAGTTAATAGTCTCCATTGTTTTTCTATTCTCTATTTCATTTATTTCAGTTGTAATCATTATTTTATTTCTCCTACTTGTGTTTTATTTCCTCTTTTTTTTCTAATTTCTTAAGATGAAAGGTTAGGATATTGATTTGAGAATATATATATATATATATATATATATATATATATACGCACACACACATACACGCACACACACATACACACACACACACACACGAAGGTACCACTAAAAATTTCTAACCACTGGTTTAGCTGGATTCCATAAGTTTTTATGCTTTATCTTCATTTTCATTTATCTCAAAGTGTTTTCTAAGTCACCATGCCATTTTTTACTTTGACCCATTAATTATTCAATAGTGTTAATTTACACATATTTTTGTTTCCCAATATTTTCTGTTATTGATTTCCAAGTTTAATTCATTTTGATCAGAGAACATACTGTATGATCACAATTCTTTTCAATCTATTGACATGTTTTATGCTGTAATATATGGTCCATCCATATACTACATATACTACATATATGCTCTATGTGAACTTGAGAAGAAAGTGTACTCTAATATTGTGGAGTGCTCTTGTTAGGTCTACTTTGTGTATATAGTTGCCAAACTTTTTGTTTCATTGTTGATCTTCTGTCTAGTTTTTCTAATCATTATTAAGTTAAGGTATTAAAACCTATGACTATTATTGTTAAATTTTCTATTTTATACTCAATTTGCTTTTGCTTCACATATTTTGGGATTCTGTTGTTAGGTTCATATGTGTTTATGATTATTATAGTTTCCTGATGGATTGAACATTTTATCATTATAAACTGTCCCTTTATTTCTAGTAACATTCTTTTTACTTTAAATTCAATTTTGTCTGATATTAGTACAACCATTCCAGCTTTTTTGTGGTTGCTGGTTGTATCGTCTTTTTCTATCCTTTTGCTTTCAATTCGTATCTTTGAAACTAAAGTGTTTCTGTTACAGACCACATATAGTTGGACCATGTTTATTTATCAATGCTGACAATCTCTGCATTGTGATCATATTGCTTAATCCATTCACATTTAATATTGTTATTGATATAGATCTATGTCTGAACTTTACTTTTTGTTTTCTATACATCTCAGGTCTATTTTTTGTTTCTGTTTCTTCTTTACTGTGTTCTTTCATATTAAGTGACTATTTTCTAGTGTAACATTTTAATACTTTAATGATTTTTTCAAGTCATTTTCTTAGTGATTGCTACAAGGCTTATCACATACAGTTTAATGCACCAAATCCACATTAGATTTATTCTAACTTATTTCCAATGAGATATTAGAAATGTTACTTCTATATAGCTCTGTTAGCTCTCATCCTTTATTTGTGTCATTGTTATACATAGTATATCTACATACATTACAACCCCATCAATATATTATTATAATTCTTATTTTATAAAATTTTATGTACTAAAAAAATTGAGAAAAAGAGTATTCTAACATGGCAGAATAGATAAATGCTGTGCTTGCTGCCTCCTATGACCAGATTAAAATTATAACCAAATTATGGAACAATCACCCTTGAGAACTATCTGAAGACGAGCTAAACAGAACCCTTACAACTATAGATATAAAGAGGAGGCCATATCAAGACTGACAGGACAGGCAGAGACATGAAACAGTCAGGCTCCACACCCATAGTAGTGGTTGAAAATCAGGAGGGACACCTCAGGGGTGGAGGTCCCCCCTGAAAAGTGAGGGGTCCCAGACTCACACCAGGCTCCCCAGCCCAAAGATCCAGTGCCAAAGCAACTACATTTTACAGTTAGCCCTTCAGATCTTGGACTCCTCTAAGACCCATTTTGGGGCTGGAAACTGTCACAGCCTTCCCAGCTTCTCCTTACTGCAGGGAACTTTATAATAGCACTCAAATAAATAAAGAAACTGGGTTGGGGAAAAAAAAAGCTGAGAAAAGAAAGGAGCACAATTACATATTTATAAAGTTTGTTACATTTACCTTTTCATTTACCATTTCTTGTTCTTTTCGTTTGTTCTTGTGAGTCTGAGTTACCATCTGCTATCATTTTTTTTACTCCTGAGGTAAGAGTCTCCACGTTAGGGTTAGAGGGTAGATGGAGGAAGGGAGCCCCTGACCTCCAGCCCACAATCACCAGGAATTTAATTTCTTCACCTTGGATTTGGAGGGGATGAGAAATGGTAGTTGTTTGCCCTTTTCAGTGAAACAGGTAAGCTTTTACGGAGAGCTGAGGGGAGAGGATACTCCCACTTTCTTGGCTATACTCTCCCAGAATACAGCTTTAGTCAAGCTGAGCTGGGATAGAGGTAGCGGGAGAAGGCCAGGGTTCTAACGCTACGGACACTCACTGTTCTTACAGAGTTTTAGGTTTGCTTGCCTAAACGATTTATTCATGTTTTATATGCCCGTAGAATTACGTATAGAGACTTTAAATTGTTTTTGACAGTTTTCACCAGCTCTGCCTGTTTTGCTATGGGTTCATGGAGTTCCTCATGCTGTCATGCCCAAAATGGAAACTCTCCTCCTATATTTTCAATGTCTTCTTTATCTTCAGATAAATCTCCATTTTTGTTCTTATTCTTATTTATCATTAATTCATTGCTCTTTGGTTTGATTGTATTGACAAAGTTTTAACAACTTTATTCATTATTTCTAAGAAAACGTTTTTATTTTTACTCAGCATCTTCTACTTTTATTTTCCATTTTATTAATTTTTGCATTCATCTATACTGATATCTTTTAGTTTATGTCTATACCAATATTTTCCCTCCACATTCTTTTGATCTTCTTTGTTATCCTGCTTTAGCTTCTTGACTTGAAATTTTAGCTCATTGATTTTCAATCTCTCTTGTTTTCTAATAAATGAACTTAAAATTATAAATTTTTCTCTGAATAATACTTTGGCTTGATTCTATAGTTTTTATATATAGGATTCTTATCCCTCTTTCCTGTTTATAAATTCCATCTAAATTTATCTTTAAATCACATAATGTTCTGATGATTTTGTTCCATTTTGTTTTGTTTTGTTTTGTTTTGTATTGTTTTAGGTGTATTGGCAGGGCTTCTATTTCAAATGTCAATGCATTTTAAATAATAATTCTAACCCTATAATTTTTGTTTTGGGAAATTTTTTGTGGTTTTGTAAACATGTACATAGCTATGTTTTATAAAGTTAAGGTGCAGACTGTGGAGAAGTTAATTTCAGTAAAATTCACTTCTCCTGGGAGGAGTCACTTTATGAGTTTCTTATAATGTACTGTGGGAATAAATATTTTCATTCTCAGAGCCTTTGCCAGTCACAAGTATATCAAAACTGACTTTCTATTTGTAGTCTGTGTTGCTCCTCCCAATACCTTACACCTTTTTTATCGTAGATTATAGAATTGATTTTTTTTTTAAACCGCTGTCCTCTCTCCTTCTCTGGGATAGACCCATTGTTCCTGTTTACAGTCAGGCTTATAAAAGAAAGATAAAATCTTGGTTGCCTTTCATGCAGATTATAAGGATGAAATTACAAAACATTAAGCTAAATAGCTAGTATATTCATCCCAAGGACTTCGCATATAGGATCTGTGAAAATTAGTGAAAAACTCACTCATGCATTTTCTTACACATCTAAGAGCAAGACTTGCATCCCTTCCCACAAATAAGAGACTAGAGAGTAGAGAAGTATATTAGTTACTAAAGTCATACCTCCTGGCCATGTTTAAGTTGTTAGACAAACACATCTTCCTTCAGAAACCAGTAAACTGTCAGTCTTAGAAATCAATCTCTTTGGCTAAATTACCCCTTTACTTAAAAATAATTATGATTTAAGGAGTAGCACTAGAGATATCTATGCTTAATGTAAAAAAGAAAGCATAAATCGTTTTAAAACAAAATGAAATTTATGAGCGTGGTCAGATACCACTTTACTGTGACATCCAAACGTGTACTTAAAAATCCCTGAATAAAGCTGCCTTACAGGAAACATGAATCTAAGTAGCAAGGGTTGGGGGTGTCTCCCAAGAGACTTCCTTCCTCTACTGCATGACAGGAGAGCACAGAATTCTCAAGAACATGGAGAACCACTTTTTTTTTTTTTTTTTTTTTTTTTTTTTTTTTGCTTTTTGGTACGTGGGTAGCTCCCTGACTGGGAATCGAACCCAGGCCTCAGTGCTGACAGCACCAGCACTGAAGCCTTAAGCCACTACACCATCAGGGAACTCCCGAGAACCACTTTTAAATGGGGGCAAAGAAAAAAAAGAAATGAACAAACAAATAACCCATGGACACAATCAATAGTTTAATGTTTATTTGGGGACGAGTGGGTTAGGGAGGGGAGAAAGGGGAGGGGGTGGGAGAGGAGGGGGAGAAGCTAAATATAAGGCGATGGAAAGAGAAGTCACATTAGGTGGTGAACTTATTACACAACAAGGTGACAATGCACTGTAGAATTGTATGCCTGAAACCTATGTAATCCTTGCTAACAGATGTCACCCCAATAAGTCTAACAATAAAAATGAATTTTAAAAAAAAAAGGGGGGGGATTGTCCAGCTCAGGCCCCAGACCTTTCAGGCCTTCATCATAGGTATCTTTCCATTTGGTTGGATACAAAGCAACTACACTCACACTGCCTACTTACTCCCAAATGTCCCAAAAGACCAAGGTGGGTGTCCTAGGAGTCAGTGAGCACCTGGCCATCTTACACTTACCCACTCTCAAACTATCCAATCCATTGGCCCAGCCCTCGGGACGCTGTTAGTATCTGGTAACTGACCATGCTTCATTTGTTTGGACTAATGACAATAACTTGACGTCCCAGAGAAGGTAAACACTTTATTTTAAAATAGGATTCCTGGAAATATCGTATCATCTCAAAAAAAAAAAGAATTTCTAAGGTTAGGATTTGGGGACACCAAGCATTTCCCTGTTTGTTCCCACATCAGATTGTAGGCGTAACTCAGGGCAAACACAGGGGCTCTGCTCGGCTTGTTTGTGCGGCTGAATTCCTCACTCACTGCCCCACAGCAACTACTAACTCAGTAGGCCCGTCTCCAGCAGACATGTCACTGGTAAGATGCAGTGTCACCTACTCTAAGGCTGAGCAGCCCCATTTGCCAGGCACAAACCATCTACGAAGCAGAGCACTGAATCGTATCAGTCATGCAACAGGGGCAGAGAGCCACTCAGCATGCAGACTCGATCTATCTGCTTCTCCATCTGCAAAGCACCCAGAATCCTCTCTCTCTCTCTCTCTCTCTCTCTCTCTCCCCGTCTCTCCCTCTCTCCCAATGCCTAGCAGACAGTTACTTAACCCTCAGTCTATAAACTAAATATTCATAAGGCTCACACTAACTGGCATATCATTGTTAATTTTAGCTTATATTGCCAGGGCAAAAAAACTATATACCTCTATAATTTTGAGGTCAATATCAGGAAGTTTCAGTGACCAGTTCTCACATCAGTCATCCCTTGGTGTCCCTGCCAGTGTCATAATTCTGAATTGGAAGGACCATAGGGCTAACTGGGATGGTCACTCTCCAGATGGAGTCATCCCATGAGATGGAACAAAATGGCTGAAAGCATCAAAGCCGTGAAGGGCAGATTGCTCAGGAGAAGAGAAGAGAGTAAATTGATCAATCAGGTAATTTTGATTAAATCCAATTATATATATATATATATAAATTGACTCATATATGTGACAAAATTTGACAGGCAGGCAAAAAACAAGTTATAGAAGGGCAGGGCTTCCAAAAGGCAGGAGAATTTGCTGCAAGAATTTTGGATGAATTCATATGCCATAAGGCAGCATTGCATTTTTAGCACCTTGCTCAAGAGGAAAAAGAAAAATAACACTCTGTAGCTCTATATCAAGGGAGTTTAGGAAGGATTGAATTACAATAAATGAATTTACATGAAGAATCATTTTTATCAAACATGAATGCTTAAGATGAAAGAATAAGACATTATGCACCCAAAGAGAGCTAAGCCTCTTTAAAATAATCCTTTCAGAATGTGAATTTTAGGATCTGATAATTTATGAATGTCACCAGCCCCTGGCCTGTCACCTGTATCTTCTACTCCATGCCAATCTATTCAGAAGAAGAAACTGCTCATTCCCAAATGTGTTGAATCTGCATTTCATCTACTCTCTCATTCCAAGTCCAGCAGCATGAGCAGAAAAGACTGTCAGTGAAATCCACTCTAAGGGACTATCTGAGTTCTGCAGGAAACTGTGGCCACCAAGGTGTGAATTGCACAGGATTTAAAGGGCTCCCCTCTACCACTACCACTCACACACTGCCCCCCAGGCTGACACACAGACTGAAATGGATGGCATTCTTCTTTGAATCCCAGCGTTATCACTGGAAGGTATTCATTAACACTGACAAATACCCTTTTGGAGCAATCACATATCAAACCCATTGTCCCCACAAAAGTCAATCATTGATTAGTTCCTAAATAGCAATCTGAAAGAACATGACACAGAACATGTAAGTTTTAATTGTGGTGGAGGATATTGGGAAAAGTCTCAAAAGATGCTCCTCAAACTTGGCTAATCATCATCACAGTCACCTGCAGGACTTGTTCAAAATATACAATTCTGTCACCTACTCCATGAAGTGCTGATTCATTAGCTCTGCAGTTGGTATAATGACATATATTTTTAACAAGTGTCTCAGGTGATTCTGATGATCAGCATGGTTTTGAAGCCACTGCAGTTCAGTCCTATGAGAGTCTCAACAGCATAGGATAGCACCTAGGCAGTGGGCAAACTGGGTAGACCAAGTACTCCCCTTCTCATCCTTATAAATAGGATAAAGGCATAAACACAAGGAACTAATGACAAGACAGAGACCAAAACATCAACCTCATAAATGAAATTCTGAAGTGTAGGTTACAGCCCATTCTCAAGACTAATCAGCAAAATGGAGACTTCAAGGGTGATAGACAAGCATTATTTTTTCAATGCATTAGCCTCCTCACCTAGGAATAAGGTCCAGTAGAAGTTAGCCTGTCACTAATCTCACCAAATAAGTCATTCTTTTCTTGGGCAAAAGACTAAGTGAAGAGGTTATAGGAAAAGATAGAAATGTTACTCCAAGATCACTCCCTTTCTGCAAGGAGGAAAGTGGACATCTCCTAGGGAAACATGAATTAACAACATAAGATTTCTCTCTAAAAAACCATTAGTGTTTACCTCTAAAAGAATCTCATGGTCATATCAGACCAGTAATCTGATTCTGATGGGCATAGCCAGAAGGGAAAAAAATGATGGACAAGCTTGGCCTTGGCCTTGATTGTATCTACAGTACGTTAGGGACGTACACACCCAACATGAGTCAAAATACAAGTGAAAATAACAAAAACAGAACAAAGTTGGAAGATTTAGTAGGCATCTTTCGTCCAAGAGTTTTAGAAAATGTCCGGAGCCTTTATGTCAGATGAACTTCAAGTTCCTTCTCCCACCCCCGTCTTGCTCACGTGAGCACACCCAGCTCCAGCACAGGACAAACCCAATCCCAGTCCTGCAATGTCAGGCCTGCTCCTTCATTTTTGTGTGTGCCTGTGTCTTAATGGCAGTATTTTACGATTCAGTTCAATGCATTTGATGGGAAGATAAAACAAAAATAATGTCACACCAAATACCAAACCCTGAGGTGACCCAGGTAAGCTCCGAGTAGCCCGTAAATAAACGTGGGAATGTTAGCCTGGGAGAACAAAGGTGTAAAGCAGGGGCAGGCTCTGACAAGGTGTGAATGCTTGGAACGTGCTTTTAAAAACATGCAAGCATCTCTCCGGTTATCATTTTTCCAGTCCCAATAACTTCTCAGTGACTATTTTTTTACTGCAAGTCACCTTGGTGGTAGATCAGACACAGTCGATGGCTCTTCCATTTAAACCAAATGGAACATCTGTCATGTATAAAAGCAATAAAAACAAATCTAAACTTCTCAACTTCTCCTACACATGCAAACATTTATAAAGAGAAGCACATTACGACTTCCAGATTTTTCCCTTCCTCTGGAACTGTTTTCCTCTGAGAACACCTGTCTAAAGCCTTGGTGTGTCAATCAATAAACATAGCATTCCAGGACACAAGTGAACTGTGCCCTCCGTGAATTGATGAATCTAGATTCGAGAATCCAGCATATTTATTCAATGAAGCTTTCAATTAAAAATCAACAAGAAAGCCCAAGATGAACTCAAATATTAGAGAAGTGAGAAAACTGTCATGTATTAAGCAAATATTTACAATGCAAGATGTGTCATATAACAATTGACTGAAAATCTAATACTGGAAGGAGCACATGAATTCAAAGAGAAACCATTTTTTCTTTTGGAAAAGAAGTTTAAAAAAAAAATGTTTAAAAGGAGGGAGGAGTTAGGCAAATTGTTCTATTGTCTATTCATGAGACTGTTTTGATGGTTTGACCCTCTCAAGAGGTGACAAAATTGAATTTTTATTTGATCCAGGATATATGCTTGGTGTTTTATATCTTTGGATTTTGAATATATTTAAGTCCACTTCCAGTTCAAACTAGTTCCCTAGTTGGTTAAAACGGCTGGGGTGGGGGGGAGTTCTTATTTATGGTGGGGGAAAAGGATAAAAAAAATTGAGTTCATTTATAAATTCAACAATTTAATAAAGTTAGTTTCAAGAGTCAAGCTTTAAACCACAATTTCATTTAAGATCAATTTCTGCATGGAAAACTGTGGCCATATTTATGCCTGTTTTATTTCTTGACCTAACATTTGTCTCACATGATGGCTGTGCCCCAATTTATAGCAGATAATAGGTCATTTTTATTTCTCCACATAAAAGTCACATGACTTTTTGTTACCATAATGTTTTATTTACACCTCAAGATTATGATACACAATACTGGAATTGATATATCTTATCCAAGAACTGTTTGTAACACATGTGGGTGGGAGCTGACAGTTTAACTTATTTCTTTTGCAAAATTCTCATTTCACTGCTTTCTCAGTTGTAACCACATAAATGTAGTGTCATGTATCAATAATTTTTAAAATTTACCATATTTCTTCTTATGACGCCTGCCTTATTTTATTACTCAGATCCCTATTTAGGGACAGCAAAAGTGACACACAACTTCACCATTGCATTATAACAAAGATAGTATACAACCACATTTTTTTTTTTTGCTTTCCTTTTAAAAGTTTAGGCAGTACCAGACAAAAGGCTTTTAAACAACAAAACATAATATGACACAAAATTCTAAGGTCTAGAAAAAGAATCTTCTGAGCAGAATTTCTCTAGGTGCCTATTATGACGAATGTCTGGGTGCTTTTCTTTCAGGTTCCTGGATAGCTTCCCCTTCTAGGGCATTTATCTTGTCCACACGCTCCTAATTCATCAAGGAAAGGGTTTACACAACTCTGAAAGGTGTCACTAGGGCCTTATAGCTTCTCCGCACTCGCAGGCAGCATGGAGATGGCAGCAGTAAACAAGGAAGAAGGGAGCAATTCCTCACAACAGCCTTTTATGAAGGCGAAAACCGCTCACAGCCGACTTCACCCTAGACCACAGCACATGCTGTTGAACAAATTCAAAAGCAAAGGAACACGAGCAGTGAGCAGAAACAGTAACCCACGTGCAGGGCCTGTGGCATGCTGAGGCCTCCAGGTTCCTCTGAGGAGATCTTTGGGTCTCTGTCAGTTTCAATGATGATTTCCTTAAGTTTTAAATGAGTGCTTCAAAACATCCAAGATACAAATTAAAATACCATTCTTCTTTATCATAAAAAAGTGTGTGGTCCCTGATGCTTACTCCGTCCTTGAGTGTCACCTTCATTCCTGACACTGCCCCATTGCTCCTGAGGCTCACTCCAGGTAGATGCTGGTTTCACTTGCTGGCTGACAGTGTTTAAAAGGTGAAAGTTTAACAGGTTGTGTTTCAGGCTATATCAAAATGTTCCCATTCTAAAATGACCTGATTAAACTATCACAACAACACGTTAAAATAAATGGGCTCCCGCATGCAGTTGGGAGTTCGAATCCTGCCTTATACTGATCAGGACCTTGTATCATAGCAACTATCTAGCTCTTCCCAGAGCTCCCCTTCTTCCCTAGAATAATTCTGACCATCCTCTATCAAAACTTAGCCAATATTGGTTACATCTGCTTGGGGCTCAGAGCTCTAGTAATATAAGAATCTGGAGTACATATGTGCATGACTAGTAGGGAAAGGCAAAGATGAGATCATTTTTAATCGCCAACTTGACATTTTGCAGACATTATATAATTTACTACCCACATAAAATGTGTAAAGTATTATTGTAGCTACTGTATAGATGTGAAAACTGAGGCCCGGATATTTGCATTCATTCCCATATTCACTTAGTTCATAAGTGACAGTCAGAATTAAATGTGGTTCTGTCTGATTCGAACATCTGTGTTCTTTATGCTACTTAATTATGCTAGTTAATCCACTAATATTCTCAGACAACATTTGCATTTTATCCAAAGTTTTAATGTCTTAAAGGACCTGAACGGGCTCCATAATAAATGCAGGCTTGGAGGAAGAAATAAATGTCTTTCCCCATAGGGCCAAGATGAACTGCCCGTCAGACCAGCAGTGAGGGCAGGATAGAACTCCCTCTACCAGCCTCCTTCAGACTCCTCTTCAACCAAATTCCAACCTGAGTCCTCTGGTTCTTTCAAGGGTTAGAGGACAATGAGGCTGAGACTACTTCTGGCTGACTACCAATAAATTTTCTTCCCTCTTTCCTAGTACCAGAATCCTAGAACTTTTAGCTCAATTCATGGCTACCCAGAAGCAAAAGAAAAGAAAAACAAACTGTTTCTCAGGCTCCTTTACAGTTATATGGGGTTGTATACACCTAAGTTCTGGATGATGAGATCTAAACAAAAATGATGAGTCACACCTCCAGAGACACTCTTAAAATCCAGTTGGCGTATACCCCCTGCCCTAGCTCCTCCTCCTTTCCATAGCCTGGAGAGTAAATCTGATGGCTAATGCTGGCAGTCATCTTGAGCCATTGATTGACAACAGGAATAGAAAGCACAGAAAGTGGACCCAGAAGCTGGAAGGAGCCTGGATTGTTCACAACTTGTAAAACAGAGGCAACTTGACTGCCTGCATGCCTCCTCACTTCCATGTCAGAGAGAAATAAACTTCTAACTTATTTAGTTTGGGTCTTTTTTTACCACTAGATCAGTGAAACTAATCTTTAGTGATAGACTAATCTTTAGTGATAATCTCTCGTTGATACTAAATGCTTCCCAGTCTTGCGGGCTTTGTGAACAATGATCTAGACTAAGAAAGAGCAATTTTGTTCAATAAACACTGGCTTTGAAATAAAGATCTCTGGGAACATTAATGAGGAGAAAATAATTACCAAAATAATGAAATGAACTTGCCTTGGTGTGGCCTTTTTTCCATTCCTGATGTGATCAGCATAATCTGAATACCATTGTGTCATTCTCTATAACCAGTGTATTAGCATAAATAGAACATTCAAGTGTATATAATAATTATTCAATTATAATGATCAAAGGAAAGAGGCTGCTGAAAACCATCCCTGGTGCCAAATCTCTGCCTAAGAAAATATCATTACATTTTAAGAAAAGAGACCAGCTTTGATGCCATTAGCAAAAATGTGCTATTTTCAGAACTTCTTTAATAAGAGAGAATCAAACATCATTTAACCTTCCTAAGAGATAGAGATAGAACATTCTATTATTACTAAAAGTTTAGTAACTGAGGCTGCAAATCAGTAACTTTAGAGGGATTTAGAAACAGATCTGGAGCCCTGACCCTAGGGTCGGAAGGTCAGATTGCCTGGTTGGACCAGAATGAGAGCTTCCAAAGACAAAGATAGATCTGTTGTGTATCTCTGCAATTATATTTGGAACCAAGCCCAGAGGTCAAGGTTCTTCATCCTCTGGGAATATTCTCTTGCATCAGAAAGATGTTGATTACAAGAAACTAAGAGCAATGTATGTTTTTGAAACATCATGAAGTTTCTCTCTCAAATCATAGTCCAGAAAGTACAAAATCACCGGAAGCAACACTTAATAGCTATTCCATGTACTTTCTGTTGCAGGCATGTGAGAAAGCAAAGCTGTGAGTGGCTCCAGGATTTTCCTGAGGCCAAAAATCTGCCTAGTTCTTCTCTGGGCAGATTTTGAGCTGCTGGAGCCCTATTTATTTATTTATTTATTTATTTATTTATTTTGTATGTAGATAGTTCCCTGGCCGGGAATCAAACCCAGGCCGCAGCGCTGATAGCGCCAGCAAGGAAGCCTTAAAACACTACACCGTCAGGGAACTCCAGGAGCCCAATTTAGCGGAAGCAGCTGTAGGGTTCATTTGGCCACACACCTAAATGGGGGATTCTGGCATTCTGAACTAAAAAAGTACGTTGCTCAGACCATGGGAGAGAGTCCTCAACAATGGGGGCCTCCGTGCGGGCCTGGAAAAACAAAGCAGTTTTTATCTAGATATTTTAAAAACTTTTGGCTCAGCCTAAAATCAGAGACAATCTTATGGACAGAAAGTGCTTCAGAGCTTTAAATTTGGAAGACCAAGCTTCTAAAAGCACAATAAGAAGGGGAAAAGAGATAATCCCATTAGCTGGTTCTTAAAAAGACCTTTAAAACACACACACACACACTTAAATTCAAGATTACTAGAAAATGTACCACCAAGAATGCAAACTCAGAGACTCAGTGATAGTCCCTGTGTTCTGGGTCCTCATACTCTAATGGCCCTGAGTCCCGTAAATTCCTAGCAATCTCCAAGCTTGCCTACCACAGGCAGAATCAGCTGCATCAAGGTACCAGGGACTGCTATTTTAGTCAGGATCGGTTAGTCAATTAGGTGGTAATAATTCAACCCCACATCCTAGTGGCTTAACATACAACCTAATGTGGACTGGATTGTTCTCCTCTAAACCACAATTTAAGAGACTAAGGCAGCTTCCATCGCGTGAATTTATCCACTTGTAATTTCTTGAAAGATCATCTTGAAGAAGGTGGGGAAGAAAGTGTAGGGATACAAGTCTACAGTGCATTGTCAACTTGTTGTATAATAAGTTCACCACCCAGTGTGACTTATGCCTGAAACCTATGTAATCCTTGCTAACAGATGTCACCCCAATAAGTCTAACAATAAAAATGAATTTTTTTAAAAAATGTAAAAAAATAAAATAAAATAAAATAAAATCTGTGATTTGCCATTTAAAAAAAAAATGAAAAAAGGAAGTGTAGGGAAAGCACAGTTGCTACTGAACCGTTCTCAGCCTGGAAGTGACACCTGAGTGACCAGAACTGGTCACATAGGCATTCTAATTGCAAAGAATGTGGGAAATAGAGAGGCCCACAAGTTTTCAGTGAATATCTACAGTTTTCCACTAGAGTTGCCAAGTAACTGAATGAATGTGGGCTTGTCTGACACCTATTTTGTAAAATGATGTTTAAAAGACCCTATGAGAGAGAGAGAGAGAGAGAGAGGCAGAGGACTAAAGAGAGGGAGGGAGGGAGGGAGGGAGGAAGAAGGAAGGAAAGAAAGAAGGAGGCAAGGGAGGAAGGAAGAAAAGAAGGAAATAAAGATAAAGAGTATCCTGGTCATTTCTGTGATAATACATAGAAAGTCTGAAGCAAAGAAGAAGAATTAACAAAGAAGGTAAAAATGGCTGAATCACAGACACTGCAGGAAAGAATAGGTCCATCCTGGTAGGAAGGTTTAGAGGACTTGGTACTGAAAAGAATTGAGATTAAGAGGACATTAAAAGAAATGAATGGTAAACCAAAAATCATTTACATCCCCAGAAAGCAGCTCTTCAGAGGTACAGGCACAGAGGAGACAGAAAATAAAAGAGGGGAAATTATCTCTATGACTCAGGCAACAATAAGGATTAAAAACCATACAGAGAACCCTGAAAATTGGATGTGGCATATAGAAAAACAAGTGGTAATGGGGAATAAAAGAAACCTTAGAGGTTTTCACAAGTAAGGGATATGATTCTCGTGTGCTCTGTTCTGAGTTTGATCAGACCATACCCAAAACATTGAATTCAAATGTAGGAATGACATTTAAAGCAGATATGATGAGCAGAATGACCAACGTGGTAGAGGCTTTGAACTTTTGTCAGCTGAGGAGGTGATGAAGACAGAAAAAACATAAGGAAGAAATCTAAGGGCCAGAGAATGACTATAATCGAGATCCGAAGGAAGGAAAGGATGGGTGATGGATTTAGGTTCCTCATAGGATACACTTTCAAAATCTAGGAATGTGCTTCCGCCTGGTCAAACAGATGCTGAGAGATATTTTCAGGATATTGGAGGCAAATTAAACACATAGCAGATCACTAGATCACAGTGGTTTTCAAGATGTCTTCTGACTCTGAGATTTTCTAATTAATTTATTGAGTAGATGTCTCTGCAGTATCTTTATAATGAAACTACATTAATAGATGATTATCAGTTACACAAATTATAAAGAAGAACTAGCAGGACCTTCTTTATAGATGGCTGCTATGCTTCCATTTCATTTCCTGGGATTCTGTCGTCAACAATCATTTCACAGTGAAATCTTTCTAATGGCTTTAGGTCCAATCATTAGAAAATAACACAGCAGTAGGTACAGACATACAGAGCCAAAGGAAAGCAATGAATTGATCTGACATAGGAGATTCAGTGCCCCGCTTCTACTTGTATAAGTACAACCTACTGAGTTTAATATTAAATGTTGGCATAAAACTTGCATTCAAGGAAGAAATCACTCTCAGGTCATATGAACACAACAAAAATATTTCCAAGGACAGAATCAAAGAAACATTATAGGTGGGTCTCATATGTACAAAACCCAGGTCTGAATAAGTAAACATAGTACAATAAATTTGAAAGGATTAAGGGGTTGTAATTATTTCCTTAACAAAAAGTTTGACCACAAGTTCTTATTTCATCAAGGTTAAGGTTACTTTTCATCTAAAACAAAGAACCTTCAACTTGGAGGCCAGATTCCATCTTGGATTTAACGTCTTCTCATATGTAAAATTCTAAGCATCCCCATCTTTGGAATTTGCAACATCACTTGATTGCTACATGATTCCAAAAATGTACAGGAATCTTATATCATTCACAAATATTAACTCAAAATGGATTAAATACTTAAATGTAACACCTGAAAACTTTCTAGAAGAAAACATAGCAAAAAAGCTCCTTGACATTGGTCTTAGCAATAATTTCATGCATATGACACCAGAAACAAAAACCAAAACTAAATGAGACTACCTCAAACTAAAAAGTTCCTGCACAGCAAAAGAAATGATCAACAAAATGAAAAGGCAATCCATGGAAAGGAAAAAAGTATTTGCAAACTGTATGTCTGATAAGGCATTAATACCCAAAATACAGCAGAAACTCACACAACTCAATAGCAAAACAACAACAACAAAAAAAATACAAATAAAAATTTGACAAAAACCTAAATAGAAATTTTTTATAGAAGATATTCAAATGGCCAACAGGTCCATGAAAAAGTGCTCAACATTACTAACCATCAGGGAAGTGCAAATCAAAACCACAATGAGATACTACTTTGTACATGTCAGAATGATAACAAATGCTAACAAGAATGCAGACAAAAGGAAATGCTTTACATTATTGGTGGGAATGTAAATTGGTGCAACCACTAAGAAAAACAGTGTGGAGATTCCTCAAAAATTTAAATATAGAATTACTATATGATTCAGCAATTTCACTTCTAGGTATATATCCAGAGGAAATGAAATCACCATTTTGAAATGATATCCGTACTCTCATATTCATTGCAGTACTATTTACAATAGCCAAGACATGAAAAAACCCTAAGTGTCCACCAATGGATTAATGGATAAAGCAAAGGTGATATGTGTGTGTGTGTGTGTGTATTATGTATATAATATATATGACTTATTTTACTATATATGGCAGTTAACCAAGTGAAATAAGCCAGATAGAGAAAATGACAAGTACAGTATGATCTCACTTATACATGGAATCTAAAATTTAAAAAAAAAAAAACTCATACAAATAGAAAGCAGATTGATGGTTGCCAGGACCAAGGGGTGGGGGCAGAGGAAATGTATGAAGGTGGTCAAAAGGTACAAAATTTTAGTTAAAATGGGTAAGTTCTGGGGATGTAATTACAACATGATGATCATAGTTAACAGTATCATATTGTATATTTGAAGGTTTGAGAGTTGCTAAGAGAGTGAATCTTAAAAGTTCTCCCCACAAAAAAAACAAAACAAAACAAAACAAATCAAAATTGTAACTATACTAGATGATGGATGTGTTAACTAATTTTATTGTTGTAATCGTTTTGCAATATATACATACTTGTACATCAAATCATTATATAGTACACATTAAACTTACACAGTATGTCAATTATTCTCAATAAACCTGGAGAGAAAGAGAATAAGTAGATCCCATTTGAGTTTAATATATTGTTAATAGGTACATACTACACATTTATACAGGGTTACCCCAGATCCTGTATGAGAATGTCTCCCATGAGATACACAGCAATTTGAACAATTCACCTCAAATGTCACCTGAAGTGTGCTTGAGTATGATATTGTTATGTTACAGAATTACATGCTTATGATTTTGTAATAAAAGATTTGGTATAGAGTTACCAATTCACAAAAAGGGGCATTATTAGTGCTGGACCTTACATATCAAAGAAATTAGTGTCCCTTCATTAATATTCCCAGTTCTGACAATTAAGGACACAGCTAAGAAAAAAGTCACATTCCTCACTTCTAAGTTGGGACTATATCCACTCTGGGTGGCAGCACTCTCCTCGAAGGGCTTGCTGATTTCAGCACGAGGTAAAGAGGGGCGCTAAGCGGAAGCTTCCATTGGGAGACCTTCTGCTGAGGATCAACCAGAGGATGTTACCTGACCCAAAAGGGACCACAAGTGACCGAGGAGCAATTCAAGTACGGGCCTCCCATCAGCAACCAACACCACCACACTGGTCCACAGACAAATAACTGTTCTAGATTAATGTTAAGGACACGCCAGGAGGGGGCAGTAGCACCTTGGCCTCCTCTCTCCTTCATGCTCCTGATCTAATTCCAAGCACCAGGGAGAGAGGGAAGCTGGCAGAAATGGAGAATGGCTTTGATTTATGCATAAGAAAGAAGTTTTAAAGTAATAGGGACCGAGTCTCACCGAAGTTACTTGAGACTGCTTGGTTAACAACTGTTTACTTAGTTGAAAGCACACAGCTAGAAAATGGTAGATCCAGGGCTCAAACCCAGTTCTCAAATCCCCCAAAACTCAGTCAGGGCTTTCCTGTTTCCGTCTGTAGCTGGTTACCCCGCCCAGCTGTATGATTTTGCTTGTGTTTGTGAACTGATACAATCAAGTATGATTGCTCTCCATGTACCTTTCACCTTCTGTGCCCTTCCCTTGTAATCTGTTGCTCAGGCTGTTTCTACCCCATATGCTCCTTCTCCTCCCACACATATCCGACTCACTTCATGTCTTGTTCACTCCTATCAGAAAGAAAAGTCACTGATTCCAAACGCCACGATAGGTGGTCGTGCCTGCAGGAAACAAATCAAGCAGAGAAGGGGCTCTCAGCCCTCAGCAGCAGGAAGACTTCATTCTGAAGGGAATACTGCACAGCTGTTTCAAGAATCAAGGTTTTGGGTGGGTTGTTTCTCCCCCTTCAGTAAGGATAGGCTTGTCAAATCAAAGCTGATATTTCTTCTTTAGTGTCTGATTTAGGAGATTATACATCAGAGGGAGGCACTTGTAGTAAAAGGATTACAACGTTATAGAAAAATAATTGGAATGCTTCCTCTCTCTGTATATCATAGCTTGTTAATGTTGCTGTAGGGACTAGCCAGATTAATTAGAAAGAGGGAATATGTTTATTTTATCAGCTCAGCACTCTGATGATCAGAGATATCCAGCTTATCCCAGTAAATGTTAAGTTCAAAGGAGGAATTGAATTGAAAGAATTAGCCTGAAAATATTGGCAGCTTCCCACCACTTATCCTTTATAATATGATCTATTCAGGATATATAAAGGAAAAGGTGGGTTATAATGTCCTCATTATTCACAATGCTGTGTCTAATATAGGCAGATGTGGAAAGTGAAGAGAAATAAGATTTGTTGAGTACTTGCTCTGAGCCAGGCACTGAAGTAGGAGCTTCATGAGCGTTACAACATTTAATTCTCCTCCAAACACCGTGAGTTTATCTTCATTTTGGAGGATTGAAATGATGCCTGGAATTCAAATCCAAATCAGTTTGATCTCATAGGCCTATGCTTTTTTTCAGTTCTACCAGGCACCAATTCTGGACTAAAGGCCTTTATCAATGATAATGGCAGAGATTATGCCACATAATCAACACACTATTTTCTCTCCCTGGGTACTATCCAACTTCTTTTGTAGTTAAGTTGGAGCCTCCTGACTAAGTCTTGGCAAAGGGAAATGCTAGTGGAAGGGATGGATCACTTCTTTTTGGATCCAGTGGTGTTTCCTTCACCTTAAGCTTTTCTTTGGAAACCACATGGCAGCAACATAAGGGAGGTGACCTGCATGACTGATTCAGCAGGTGGAAGAGAAACTCAGGTGACCCATGTTGGTGTTTCTGAATAAGAAATAACCTTTCTGACCCAACTGAAATGTCAATGTATGTTACTCCAGCATAGCCTCACCTATCACAGCCAATACAGTCGTAAGTATGTCATTTGTAGTTGACCAATAAGAGGGCACTGTGTTACCAGACCTAACAGGCTCAAATTACTCAGTAGTTGCCAGCCAAAAGACAACTTTGGGAAGATTTTATGAATAGGAACATGCTTTATTGCATGCTAGCAGCAAGGGCACGTGAAAGGCATTGGTGGGTAGGAGTGGTCCCTTCCCCAAAGTGTTGTGTCACCAGACAAGGATCAGAATCATTTTTATTTAGGGAAGTCATGCATAAAAATCAAGGCGAGCTTCATCATTACATGTATAGGTGGGGACATTCCTGTGCATGTGCAGTAGAAAACATGCCTACACATTCATTACATTTTTTAAAATGGTAAAACAAAAATCTCTGCTTCTAGGAGGAGATTTTAGTATTATAATGAGAGTATGAGGAGAACAGTTCATGAAGAGGTCAATATAGAGTCCTCTGGGCCACTGACACAAGCCCCAGGTAGTTTGAGCCAGATTAGCTCCCTGGTTCTGCAGATCATCCTGGGCTGTACCTGAAAAGACAGGTCTGGCAATCGTCAATGTTAGGAATGGCACAGATATGGAAGGCAGTTTAACTAATTAAGCCCCAGCCTTCATTTTAGAAATCAAATTCTTAGAAAATCACAGCATGTGGTTATGCAAACCTTGTAACATGTAGGATGATCTAAGTGGGTTTACAGGTTATAGGTTACAATGCAAGAGGAAGAAGAATTGCAGAGGAATAGGGATCTCCACAACAAAACAAGGTAGCAGGTTTATTCACCCTGACTGGGAAAATAAAGCAATTAAATGACTTGCTGACAGAAGTAGGCTTTTAAATTAAGTCTTAAATAACAATAAAACATCATATCACTCCTTGTGAAGAAGGTCACACACCTCACTACCTTCATGTAGCCAAAGGAAAGATCATGGGTGTATCCCTAATTCCCTGGTTGAGCAGATAAATAAAATACCCAACCCCTGTCTCCTTGAACAGAAAGTGTGTGACAGACTAAAACTTACAGTATAATGGGCCATTTTATTTTTCCTTGGGTGTTATAGAGTGGTTTAAAGGATATACAGGTATATCAATGGCTTTATTCATTTGGGTAATATAGAGAGTCAAACAATAGAACTTACTACTCGGAATGGATGTCATTATAAGCCTGAGATAACCAGTTTGGTAATCTAATATGCAGTTAATTAAAGTCTCTCCTTTATGATGAGCTGTTGATTCACTCCCAAAATATTTAAATACAAATAAAAATAGCAACAGAAAAAATAGAGGTTGGTAAAATTCTGAAGTTCAGAAGATTATCTTCAGTGCCTCACTTTCTATCTGCACATGTCCCTCCCTTACGTTTTTCTGCTTTCCCCCTTCCCCAAGTATTTATTTAAAAACCTCACATCCCTTCCTTGTTGTCAAAAATTTCATACATGCTCCTGCTGGCAACACACTAGCCTCCCAAAATGACTAGATCTCTGTCCAATACCTAGGATCACCCAGAGGTAACCATGCTTTATCAAATAATCCATGCCCATGTGTCCCAGGTCTTCCCGGTTAGAGTATTTACTTAAACAGTACATTACCTTCTAGTTAACCTGATTAATTGACAAGGGCTTTGTGAAATATACCAAAATCCACAGGGCGATCGTTTCCAGCACTATGATAGGGCAACAAAGGAATGATTTTTCAGTAAAACTTTCTCTACCCTCCAAATTATAGCACATGGGAAGCTGCCCTTGTGTTCATACCTGGGACCTCATTGCCCTTCACAGGGAAGGCTGACGTTCTCTGCTGCATGAACCTGTCTCTGTGTTAGGCATATGGCCCCTTTATTGGTCCTACATCAAACCTGGCAGCCTCTCATCTACAATAAACAAAAAGAAAACATATCCCAAGTTCCCTTTAACTATAGGAGAACTTCCTTCCTCCCTCCCTGTCCCCCACAGCCCACAACCCCAATGGGATCCTCCTGCTGTGAGGACCTCCCCACAATGCTCTGAAATGCATTTCCTGGGTGCCTTAGATCCATGCTCCAAAAACATTAAGTGTTCAAACACTGAACTTACTTCACCTCAATGGAGGGAAGAAGAATGTGTCTGAGTTTTAAATACCAAACTGAAACTAACAGAATAAAAACCACCTGAAGAATCTGGACAGCCTGAAGACAAGACTAGAGAACTAGATGACTAAGCAAGAAAGAGGTCCCCTGACAACCAGGCTAACTACTGGACAACTCTGCCTCAGGCCAGCCCTTCAAAGACACAGAGAATGTGTCTTCCTCCATTACTGTCAAATATTCAAATCACTTTGTAAGATGTCTCTAAAGATTACCATCTTTGGCTTCTTTATTACTTCATTCTTTTGCTCACTCATTCAACTATGCACACTGTAAAAGCACTGTGGAAAATGCATTTTGTTAAGATTTTTTGGATAGAGTCTGGCCTGAATTAAATGGCATTAAGCCGAGAACCCCAAGGCAAGGCTTTATGGTAACAGCTAACTCAGAGCACGTAGAAGTGGTTTCAGTTTTAAGTCTCCACCCTCATGTACGGGCCCACGCGCGCGCGTGCGCACACACACACACACACACACACACACACACACCCCAAAGAGAGATTCTCAGGCCTTGACAGAGAGAAGCTCAGGGAATGCTAAAATGCCAAGTGGGAGACAATAGCCTGCCAGAGTACATTGATCATACAGGAGCAAGAAGTTTGCCTCACTCTTGAGAACAAGATGTAGAGAAGAGGAAATAAGAAGAGAGATCTGCAAAGGGGCAGAAGTAGAGGAGAAAGAATGAAAAACTTGTTTTCACAATACAAGAAAGAACAATATGAAACATGCTCTCAAAATGTTCAAAGTCCAATTGCAGAGATCAGAAACAGAATAACATGAGAAATAGTCCGTGGAAAATGAATAGCATAGACATTAAGTTCCAAGAGTTCAGAGGAAGAAGAAATAAAAGAAAAAGAAAAAAGAGAGAAAGATGGAGGAAGATTACTAAAAGAAATGACCTTTTGTAGAAGTGACTCTGAAGTAACACTTACAAACTCTAGGACAGACCAGAAAATACAGTGGCCTTGCCAACCCACACAGGAATAGCCTTTCATCATGCCCTCCACAGACCTATTAGATATTACACGTACTACCAAGACCAGAAGCAGTCTGCTTACCCTACACAAGAGTCAGCTGCCCTCCTGGTTACCCTACTTGAGCTGTACCATGAACCCAAAAGAAAATGCTTTTTATTATTCTTTCTTAGACCCTGGTTAAATATTTTCAACTCTCAAATGCAAAATGTAAGATTTCTCCAATCCCAGCAAACAATGTGCTTTTTTTTTTTTACTTCAAATAAAATACATAAAGGTGGAAATTTAATTAAAGGTCACATTTTATAATTTGTTGATAAAATGTCCAGAGGCAAGACCTGGGACTCTCAAACATAGCAGAACCTGAGATGCATCCGCCAAGGTAGCGAAGTTCCTTAGGATACATGACCATGTGTTTCTAAAGTTAGTGCTTTAGTATAGAGGTGCTCAGCATCTATTCTCTTCTGTTTGTGAATCAAAAGTGGGGTCACTGCACATCACATTTTACCATTATTCTCATTCATCATTCTGAGCAGCAGTACCAGGAAATAAAACTTATCAGAGAATATCTGCAGTCAGAGGTAGGAGGTCAAGGTCAGGTTTGAAGTTATAACAGACCATAACCCAAACTTAGCCAACTCTGAGAGGCAGATGAACTGACTCAACCAGAATAAGAATCCACAGCCTGCACTACACCAGAAGGGTGAGAAGAAGCAAGCGTGAACAGAATGTGCAAGTAATAGAGCTAAAATAAAGAAGCTCCTTAAATGTGGTCTCTCTCTCTCTCTCTCTCTCTCTCTCTCTCTCTCTCTCTCTCTCTCCTTCCTTTAAGGAAAGGAAATCAGTAATTTGAATAGGTTGCCACAGCCAACCTGAAAGGTATGGGTCAGAGGGTTATTCTGCACTGATTGGCCCAAATTACCTCTTGGGAACTAAGCCTGCTACCATACAATTGTTCCCTCATTACTGACATAGAGGAGATCCCTATGGAACTCTATTGAGAAAAATAGCAACTATCTCTAGAATTTTCCCTGGAACCTAAAAAATGTTAAGCAAGCTTTATTACTGCTACTTTTTGGAGCCCAGAAATAAATCCATGCAGATATGGTCAGTAGCATTTAACAAGAGAGCCAAGAATACTCAATGGGGAAAAAACAGTCTCTTCAATGGTGCTGGGAAAATTAGATATTCATATGTAAAAGAATGAAACTAGACCCTTATCTTACACTACTGAAAAAAATTAACTCAAACGGATTAAAAGCTTTAATTTAAAACCTAAAACCATAAGACTTCTAGAAGAAATCATAAGAACAAAGTTTCTTGACATGAGTCTTGGCAATAATTTTTTTTTATGTGACACCTACAACACCGGCAACAAAATAAAAAATAAACAAGTAGGACTACATCCAACTAAAAACCTTCTGCATAGCAAAAGGAAATAGCAGCAAAATGAAAAGGCAACCTACAGAATGGGAAAAACAAACAGTTGCAAATTCTGTTTGTGATGAGGGGTTGATATACAAAATATATAAAGAACTCATATAACTCAATAGAAACAAAAATAATCCAAATTTAAAATGAGCTAAGACCTAAAAGGCAATGTTTTTCAAAGATGATATGCAACTTATCAATGGATACGTGACAAGGAGCTCAATATCATTAATCATCAGAGAAACCCAAACCCAAACCACAAGGAGATGTTACCTCACACCTGTTAGAATGTCTATCATAAAAAAGAGGTAAATAAATGCTGGCAAAGATGCAGAGAAGAGGAAACACTTGTGCATTGTAGGTGGGATTGTAAACCAGTAAAACCACTATGGAAAACAGTCTTATGAATTTTTGAAAAATTAAAAATAAAGCTACCATGTACTCTAGCAATTCTACTTCCGGGTATATATCCAAAGTAAACAAAAATCACTGTAGAGAAGAGATATCTGCACCCATATTTATTGTAGCATTCCTTACAAAAGCCAAGACATGGAAACAACTGAAGTGTCCATCAACAAATGAAGCAAAAGAAAATATTATATATTCATATATAAATAAAATATTTATACACACACACACACACACATACAGTAAAATACTATTCAGCCACAAAAAAAAGAAAATCCTAGCATTTTATCAGTTGCCCCAAAACAAATAGACCTGGAGGGCATTATGTTAAGTGAAGTAAGTCAGACAGGGGAATAAAAATACTACATGATCTGATGAATATATAAATATTAAAAAAAGAAAAACTCACAAAAAAAGAGGTCAGATTTGTGTGAGCACCAGAAGTGGCAGTGTAGGGAGGGGAGAACAGATAAATGTAGTCAAAAGGTACAAACTTCCAGTTATAAGCTAAGTAAGTACTGGGGATGTAATGTCCAACATGATAACTAGAGCTAACACTGCTGTATGATGTATTTGCAAGTTTCTAAGGGAGTGAATCCTAAGGGAAAAAAAATTATTAAAAAGAAAATCCACAAGCCCAAAATGGTATCACTGTGATAAAAGCGCATGATATTAAACCTAGATTTAATATGTAACCTAAATGTAGTTTTGACCTTCTCCAGAAATGTAATCTTAATCAACCAGCCTGAAATTTTCTGGTCAGCATCAATGAGGTAACCTCTTATGAGGGCCCTCTGCATTCCCCCACAATAGAGACAATCTGTATTCTCTGCTTCCAAAAATTAACATGCTCTAGCCTAAAAATAATCCTCTTTTTTTTTCAGTGCTAATGGCTTCCTAGTCCCTTTTTTTTTTAATAAAAAACCTTCCATTTCATACAACCTTTCAAAGTACCTTTCTACTTGCTAGATGGGATGCTACCTGGTTCATGAATTGCTTAATAGAGCCAATTAGAGCTTCAGATTTATTCAGTCGAATCTTGTTTTTTAACAGATTTGGTGGTAACAGTGGAATCAAAGCAAACTTCTGATGGCATTCAGGGAAAACCAGGAACAGGCATGACACCCATGAACGCCATTTTGATTTCATTGTCTTTCTCACCATTTCTCAGGGCTGTGGGTAAGTCCCTCTGGGTTTGAGCTATACCCTCTTTGTGTTGGAGCTCCAAATCTAACTGGCTTTCCTTTACTGGGCGGGTCAGTTTGAGCTGGTAGACAATTCCACCCAGAACCCAATTGAGCTGGTTGAGGATTCTGCCCAAAGCCAATTGAATCGGCAAGTGGTATTACTCAGAACCAAGCCTCTAGCCTTTCAGCCCGCAATTGCCCAGGTGAAAACCCCAGCCCTTAGCTCTGTCATTGGACTCCACATTGGGAACTACTGGTGATTTAGCCTGCAAGCCCTCATTTAAGATCCTCCCTCACATTCCAAGTTGAGAACTGTTGATGGCAACTACAGTTCTCCCTTTTGTTTGAAATTTGTCCACAGCCCCTATTTTGTGGAATTTGCTGGTTCAATCTTTTCTCCATTCCAAGGTTCCAGAGGAATCGGTGGTGGTTAACAGGCAGGGAGTTGGACTGGGGCTAACTTAAAAACTAGACTGGGTTTGAGACCTGAGTAGGTCTGATTTAAGAACCAGACTGAGTTCAGGATTGGACTGGGTCCAATTTGAGCTGGAATGGGTCCAGTGGGAAGCCTCAGGCGGATATTAAATAAAAGCTAGTTATTAAAGAGAATATCAGAAGCCAAAAAGTTACAAAAATTGGGAGGCCCTCTTAGGTATTAGCTGGGCTCCAAAAGAACCCAAAAGCCTAGCTAAAGAAATGAGATTGTTTCTATTTAAAGAATTGAGCATGCCACCTTCCGGCATACCTGCCTATGTTATGTTTCACAACTAAAGTCACAGTTGCAGGTATCTAGCAAGATGGCAATATCTTACTAAAAACAACCAGAATTACAGTGGCCATTATGGGGAACATTTCAATTAGACAAGATTTTTCATTTAAGCAGTACACTTGAGAGCAAGTTGGACAGAGGGAATGCGATACTTTAACTGGTATGCAGAACCTTACAAAAGTCCTCAAGAATCCAAAATAGCTTCCCTGAGAAACTCATTACAAAAGGTTAATGAAAAATTAAAGACACAAGAGGTCCCTAAAACAAAAAGATGCTAGAACGAATGTGATTATCGATGTGATGGCTACTGCTCCCCCTTCTCCTTTCTTTTTCTACCTGAGTACTCAAGCTTCACTAATTCTCTGTCTAAACTGCCCTTCCACTCTGAAGAAACCACTGAAGAGTTGCTATTTAAAATAGAACTACCCAAAGCTGCAGATGAAACCCCTTGGGTGTCCTTTACTCCCTGGTCCAAGACTGAACTAGGGGCTACAGTTAAGGAATCTCCTAAACCTAGGAAGGAACCCCAAAAGTTATTTGGGGTATTTACAGTCATTATTGAGGCTTATGACACCAGATTGCCAATCTTTATCAACTTGTGTACGTGTTAGTAGGACCTGGAGAAGCCCAAAAATGGATGCAGGAAAAAAATTGCCAAAAAAAAAAAACAAAACACAAGGATGACCTTCAGGATCCTCAACCTCACACAAAATAGCAAGTGACCTTTTACAAGACATTCCTAGAATCTTCCTGTTGCCAACACTTTGTAAGGGGCTGCGATGCAATCTTTTCCTGCAAGTCAACCTGACTAGAACCGGTGGAGGAGCACTCCCAAGAGGAATCCAAATCTCCACCCGGCCAGGCGGGGCCCTTGAGGCCTGGCATTCCCTCGGCTCCTAAGGGACTCCCACGGTTTGCAGCAGAATCAAGACAGACCACTTTAATAAATATAAAGTGCTTTACTCACACTTTAAATTCACACACACACACACACACACACACACACACACACACACACGCACAGGCATATAAGGTACAGAGGCCATGAGTAATGGTCCAATGAAAGATGTCAGGCTCGGGCTGGTCCAGGGACCACAGCTGGTGAGTTTGCCTGCGGTGGCAGATGCCCTGGTTGAGTCCGCAGCAGCAGGAGGTCTCAGCAAGGATTCGCTATCAGTCAAAAGTCCAGCATTTGTATCCCTCTCCCAGAGGCCTTATCCATTCCAGACGGTAGGTGCAGCATCTTCTTAGCAGGGCCAGCATGTAAATGCCCTCGCTTACCACTGGGTCCAGACACGTCCTCACTGAGCATGTTCTAACTATGGAGCCACTCAGGTTTTTAAAATGAAGTTACTTATGTCAATGACCGTAGTGCTCTGTACCCTTCCCTACCCATACTGATTGGTCTATTATTCAAACATGCAAAGAAAAGAAAGATAAACCTGATCCAGATTTTTAAGTTAGCGTGAAAGTTCTTTTTCCATGGCATTCAGGTTCCATAGGTTAAGACCACTTAGCCTTCTCTACTTGCCCTCTTTGTAAATGGATTATCTCCTGAGATTAATGAAAATAGGATAGGAGGCCACCAGCCGGACTGAACTTGTGACTCTAACTGAGCATTTTCAAAAGACCCTGGAGCAAGATTGCAAACAGAAATCCACCAAGCTAAGAGCTTTACAGCCACAACAGTTCCAAGGCCAGTGACCCAAAATAGCACCTAAGCCTCCTGCATTGCAACCCCTTAAGGGTCCAGTTCCAAAAAGAAAAATGTTGGTCTAAAGATGTCCCAATTTAGGGGACGAGTGGGTTAGGGAGGGGAGAAAGGGGAGGGGGTGGGAGAGGAGGGGGGGAAGCTAAATATAAGGTGATGGAAAGAGAAGTCACATTAGGTGGTGAACTTATTATACATCAAGTTGACAATGCACTGTAGAATTGTATGCCTGAAACCTATGTAATCCTTGCTAACAGATGTCACCCCAATAAGTCTAACAA